>JAQFYH010000256.1:0-14250 GCA_034694405.1 Scolopendrellopsis subnuda
TACATTCGATTAAAATAAATGTAAAAAGTTTTTAATAATTCATTCGTTAGTTTTTATGCAGCGTTTAAAATTAAGAATGCACTTCCTGTAAAATCGGCGTATACCCCACAACACCAGCTGATTTGGATAAGATATGAGAAGAGAACAGTAAAAATTAACTAGGTTCATAGATTCTATGAATCTACGGTGTAGTTCATTTTCTTTCTGTAAATTTACAGTATTTATTGGCTAAAAAAATATACAGTACCATAAGATTACAGCATCCTCGAGGGGCAACTTGGCAAACCATTCGCATTTAAAATTACTTTAAATAGTAATAAACCTCATTTTAAAATCCATTTTAATACTGCATCACAAAATGTTCAAAATTGATGAAATTTCACGTAACTTACAACTGAAAGAACTGGATACATTTACATCAAAAGTTAAAGAGAACATTTCTTGTAAAAGCAGGAACACATGGCATAATAATAAAGCTTTATGTTTCAAGAACATTAAAGCTTTAACTTGTTTTAATCATACAGTATCTTGTTTATTTTATTAACAACTGTAAATTAGCTGTTTTAAAACGCATGTTTACCGCAAGGGAAGTTGTGAAGTTTTGAGGACACATGTTGCATTCACTACAATACGGGGTACTCGTAATACTTTATTGTTTCTTGATGACCATATGTATTATTTATTTCGATCATTAGAGATGCTTCGGGGAATCACAATTGGCTGATAGGTACGGTACTCTGCACAACATTTTTTCTACACTTAGATATCTACTTTGTACAACAATATGCATACTTTGTACCTAGTATTGTACTATCGTTAAAATGACGCCTAAACTGTTGTTTTAATATTTGAATATTGCACTAAATGGTCTCTTGACACATTGTGGCATTTTTTGTTTCTACACGGAGATTGAGCTCGATGACGAAATCTTATTTCTGAAGTGAGTTAACCTGAATAATCACGTAATATTTTTGACCATCCTATATGTCCTGGTACTTACTGTATATCTTAACGAAAACGGTTAACGTCGAGTTGATGTTCGATGTAACTCACAATAAATGAATTTGCAGAAAGAGAAAATTTTATTTTAAGAGCGATAATCTCCCTGTCTCCATAACTTACTTTACACCCATTATTCCACGTTATTTAAAGGAAAAAAATTATAATTTGAAAGGAGAAAATGGGTTTCAACTCCAAAGGAAGACCTTTGGCAGATGGCAGCACAGCTATTATACTTAAGTTCTCTATCTTCTTACTTTTGTTAAAGTACCTTTTTTTAATATTATCACTCAAATTTTAATGGTTTTGAAAAGCCTTTGCATAATGTTGTAACATTATTTGAAAATATAAGGATTTTTGACTGGGATACGCCATTCATTCTTTCTGCGATATGATACTGATAAAGAGATTAGAGAGAGCTTGAGAAAAAGGTATTCTCTCACAAATTCGCAGCTACTCTATGCTACCAGAAATATTTTGTACAGCAGTTACTCCTTCGCAAAACATTCTGTTTCCTGTTTCCGAGCCCAGGGAAGCAATATACGTCAAACGCATGTTAAAATTCTTACTATTCAAATAAAATTAACTCTGTTATGAAATAACGTATAAATATCGCTGAAATGTGTTTTAAAACATTAAAAAAGGTATTTATAATGAATTTTAACATGCTAGTAGCCTGGTCTTTTACTTTAATTGCTTACCGGAAGTCTCCAAACATTTTTTAAATTAAAAAAATTCTCTTTATATGCACTAAATGAAACCTTATTTGTTACGTGCATTTTTATTACTGGATATTTATTTTTCCTGTTAGTGCAAACTCTCGTCATGCTTCCATACCGTATCTGATATCGTTTCGCATTGATGGAATTTTGTTGTTACTTAAAAATCAATAAATCAATCTACAATGCTCGTGAATCTTTCTGAAGTTTTAGGTACGGTAATTTGCTGATAATCATTAAAAAAGCAATACTACCCAGTACTACTAAGGTTACGTACCGAACTAACAGACTAAAATAAATTACTTGTACAGTAGGCCGGCTAGGCCCTGTTAAGAAAAAAAATAATGTTGAACTTGAAAAGTTGGACTTTTATGCAGTCTTAAATATTAGTCGTGTGCGATTAGTGGATTTTTTTTCGATTCGATTGTAATTGGATGTATTGTTTCTTCGATTTCGTTTCGATTTCAATTATTTTCGAATTCGATTATCGTTTCGATTTCAACCACATTTTTATATTCCATTAGTAATGCCATTAGTATTGCATTAGTATTTTCTATTCCATTAGTCTGAAATTTGCCCAAACAGTAGTTCAATTAAAGCCAAAAATTTGCACTCAGAGTAAGTTAAATTACAGCTACAAAAAATTAATATAAAATTCATTTACGTAGCTACTGTTTTATGTCCTTGACACCGCGTAGTCTGACGAAATTCAAAATCGCAATTATCTCAAATTTACTTTAACACCGTACGGTATTAAGTTAATTGAAATTTCGATTTACAAATAATTGAATTTTGATTCAACTACATTAAAAGAACTACAAATCGAAATTTCGATTAATTATATACCTCCATTTAAACATTAATCTCTTTTTCTGGGTTATATGCAGAGAACTGCATATGTCTCCTTTTGATTCCTGAGTTGAGCAAGAAATTATTCGATTTATGCAACCGAAAATAATATTTCTTTACTAATACAGTCCAATAGAAAAATTTTGTAATATACAAAGACCCTTGTTGAAAGTTTTTTTTACTAAACAGTATTTTATTAAATACTGTTATAAATGTAAAAATGTAATATCTGTTATTAAATCGGCCACTTGTTAGTTTTGTTTAATTGATTTACCGATTATTGTTAACCTATAGTGGAGCCATTTTTATATACTGTTCGCATTCAATTTGTTTTATTCTATGTTTCAATGTGTTGTACTTGTCTTGACATATGTAGTATAAGTTAGTAAGTTTGAGGTTCGAGCTTTACTAACTATCATAGTAAGTTAGATATATAATTTATTCTCTGTGCAAAGAGCATTCTGCTCACACCGAAAAAATGTTAATTCTCTGTTAACTGTATCAGGAAAGGAAATTCATGGAACCTTAGGAATGACATTTCTAAAATGCAATCGAATCGGAAAACCAATCAAAATGCCGCCTTGTGTATTGCGGAACGTATGGTTATTAGTTTAGAAATAACTCGGCACGAAAAGTTCTCAGTGAGATATTTTGATTGATTTTTTAAATTATGATTCCTAAGTTTCCATGAATTTCCTGTCCCCTGGAGTATACTCGTATAGTAGATACATATAGAAATGAATAAGGTAGAACTGAAAAATTGGGGCATCAAAAGTTAAAATGAGATTTCTCAAAAAGTAATGCAATACCTTGTACAGTACAAGTTTAGGGAGCCTCTATGAAACAGTTCAATCGAGCATTGCTTTTTTTGCTTCATTTCTGAATATTGAAAAAAGTTTTAAATTTCACATAGGCCTACTTGTCCTGCATATTTTATTAAAATTTCTTTAGCTGGGGCTGTGCCTGCCTTGGTATTGGGCTATCTTCCTGAATACGTCATTATACTCCGTATATCTTTATTTGCTGAAAATAATAGACCAATTTCCAAATCCAATAGTAGGCTAAGTTATAACCTACAACAATTTAACACAAAAATAACTATATAATTATTAATACGAGTACATGCGATCGAACTGTCTTAATTGGTAGAAGGTTAAATTAAGCCTTGAACAAGACAATAACATAATTATTATTACAGTGTACGAGTATTTACTATTCCTGCGTAAAATACCAATTTATGCCTTGATTTGTTCAGTTACAGAAATTAAATTATGCAAGCTTTACATTTTTATAATGTTTATGAACATAAACAATTGGTTTTTTTTTAATGTTTCATTTTCATTGTGCTTGTTTCTTCAATCAGGGAAGCCGTGCAGAGTGTTTGTAAATGCAAGTTCAAATACAATATTATTGGAGAATGCGATACTATCAAAAAACTGGTTTAGCAGAAGACCTGTCCTATCGAGGGGTTAGCACGCGCGCTTGTCAACCTGGTGAAGCACGTTTAGGAGACTGAACGCTCATTTAACAATCGGCGTTTTCATGCCCTAAAAGCAATCGAAATTTCTCGTTGGGCATTCAAAATTACTGCATTTTTATAACTCTTTGGGCATCTCAAAGGACTATGCACACGTACAGCGCAACTCAGAACGTGTGCGCAGTCGTATTAGATGCCCAAGGGGTTATGAAAATGCAGTAATTTTGAATGCCCAACGTGGAATTTCTAAATTGCATTTTGGGAATTAAAATGCCGATTGTTAAATTTGATTCCAGCCCCCTGAAGTTTGAGCTCCGGCGGGGGGAAATATTTCGTGATCCTCCAATATGTTCTCCTCTCGATTGTGGGTTCCTTAATGTGGGGTACCTTAATACAACCTGGAAAAATGTGGATGAGAAGCGAAATATCAACCTCGACCATGAACCCGCCACCTATTAATTGCGGTAACCAAGGAGGATGGCGAAATGGTGAATGTATTTAATCCACATAGCCCCCGAAAAGGATAATACGGATTGTAGATGTTCTGACACTGGTTTAGCATACCTCGTAAATTAAAAAAACAAAGCCCCTATCTTATCTGTATATATTAAAGTACTTTGGATATCTAACGCTGTTCAGTATAGCTGGAGCTTCATGTTGCGAAGAGTCATCATCGCAAGACAAAGTTAAAACATAAATTGGATTCATTTCTAACTGGAAAAGGTTCTTAAACCGTTAAGTAATAGCCAAATGACGGACATATGTTCAAATTGTTGTTTTGCCAGTCCTGTTTATGCAAATAAAAATTTTATTCCTTTTCTTTTATTGATTTTATTTCCTACATGAAAAATTTAAGAAGGATACGAAAACATATTATAATCTAACTCCTTGGGAAAACGACTTAGATCAGCGTTTTTCTATTTTAAACTAAAAAAAGGTTCATTTTCATACCAATCATTTTAGTTTCAGTCTCGGGAATAGTCAGAGATTTATAGCTCGGATTATCTGTGACGTATCTGTGACGATGTACGGCATATTGTATTTTATATTATTATATTTTGACAGAATTATAATTTGAAGGATATAATATTTATAAATTGTACGAAATACATTATATTGGTCCTTTTTTTTTATTTGAACTCATTTCCTGGGTTGTAAATGCTTTTATCATTCGTTTAAAAAAAATATATTTATAGGTGAGAAATGGAGTAATGTGTTTGCAAAATGAATTTCCGCCAATGTAGCAAATGGATGTATTGTACCTAGTATATTTTAGAGATTCAATCAAAAGAATCATCTGTGTGGCATTTTCTTTAGATGATCAAGAAAGATGGTTTTGTGGTTTTTTTTTAACTCTCAACTTTTGCAAAAACTCCAGCATGTTTTAATTTTTTTACGATATTTTGGCTGCATTCACTTTTGAAGGGATTTCCAATTTTATTTCTAGCAAAACCTACACTCGTCAGATCTTGTTTTTCGTGTTGATTGTGGAATAAGGTATTTGTAAGTTTTAACTGTTCGTCGCTTTGTAGAAACAGTGTTTGGTCCACTCTGAAGTTAAGAATAATTGTGTAGATTGATGTTAATGTTTAAGTGTTTACACTTATTTTCGAAATTTCTAGGTTCATGAACAAATCACATCCAACCTACATCAAAATAAATTACTTGTAGATTTTTGTCACATTTATGAGGTTGAAGCATGTATATCTAAAACTAAAATAACTTTTTTCTGTAGTTTTTGATCAGTAGAAAAATGTAATTAAAAGGTTTATTTTGTTGTCATATGTTCAATAAAAGAGTTCGCAAATATTACAAAATTGACTGATAGAAAATTCGGTGTTTATTAAGTTCTATTTTGTAATATTTGCGAACTGTTTTATTGAATACGTGACAACAAAATAAACCTTTTTATTGACTCTACCATGTTCGAAGAATTTCTACGTATTTTACAAATTTGATGTAGGCCTAGGCTACACAGAGTTTCACATTTCAATTCGTGACATCAGGTATGTCGTCATAATATCACTTCCTCATTAATATGCAACAGGATGGACTAAATAAACTTATTTTTCGTTTACATGTATCTACAGTATCTTTATGGGAACCATTGTTCTGTAATTCAAACTCATAGAAAGGTCGACCGAATACGACGGATAATGTTGAGCGCAACAAGCTGATTAAATTAATTTTGCTGAGCTAGATTTGTATCGGCCTATATTTCACGACCAAGCATAAACATGCATTTACTAACGAGTAAGTTACTACTAGCTAAATGAGTTTTTGCTTTATATTTTTATTGTTTTCAACCCCCTCCCAAGTTATTTGTCCTTGGAGCAAGAAAATCAGCTATTTACAGGCTCATTATTTCACTATCATCTTCTGTGCTCCGTTTAATAGTCGAGAACTTAGTCTATCGTAAACAGCTAGGAATCTTAAGGCTTTCATAATACAGCGCTTGTGAACATAATATACTTGGAAGGTCAAGGGTTTTCTTATATAAGTTATTCTCTGGCTCGTCATAAGAAAACTGGACCTTTAATTCATATTGCATCAAAGCCCAGTTTCCTACTTATTTCCGAAGTTTAAGTTATTCTAGAAAACTTAGTTATATGCTTACTTTCTATTATACCTCTTTTAATAATCTAATAAAGTTTCTAAGCTGCGCTGTAAAGCATTGTTATTTGCATATCGCCATAAGAGAAAAACATATATTATAATATCAAATTTGCCGCGGCTATATCTTGGCTACTAATACTTCATGTACGTTGTACATGCATGGTACTTTTCCAAATGTAGTCGATTTCGGAAATTTTTAAAGACTTTACGCTAAGTTATTCTTTGAAACAGCTTCAAATCGGCTTCTATTTTAGTGTATCTTATAATATTAAAATACCCTTTCTGTTCCGGAAATTTTTAATAATTTGTTTCTTGCAGTTATTTCTGTAAATCTTTCCACATCATGTATACCGTAAATTCTGGAAATGATCGAATTGTGTTTGTTCAGTTTTTCATTTATTTCTATTGGACGATTTCCTTGAATCCATTCGATTCGGTATACCGCATTTAGATAAAAATCATTTCGGGCTATTTCTTCAAATCCTTTATCTTTTTCTTTCAAGCATCATCAGTAAATCCCTGGATTTTTGATTTCAATTGAAAGAAATATCCACAAAATAGAGTTTGCAATAATGGAGTTGGGGAAAGTATTTAACGCATTCGTCTTATCTTCACAGTCAAGCGCACATCCTTGCATCTTGAAAGCGACATCAGTTCACTCAGTGGCGATGCGATGAAAGAAGTCTCGGGCATTTTTTATAACTGTTTTAGTCAATATTAGTCATTAGTCAATAGTAGATTTTGACGTATTTGCACTTACTTTCTTTTTTGTTTAGGGTGTTGTAGGGCCTAGTAAAATATCGTTAAGAAAATGCAATTATGCATGATTACCAAAGCTGTTCACAATACGAGTACACATACTATAACACGTAAGTGCTTTAACCAGCCAATAGCATCGCAATGATAAACTTGATACATAATGCCACGATTGGTTCCAAGACCACTGCGTTGGGCTGACGGTGGGAGACTTCCGTCAACTGGCAGGTCCGCAGATCGAGTGCCATCCGCTTCCGCCAGTCCGCATTCCGGCTCCATCTTCGAGTTCGTTAAGATGTCTGCGCCCGAGGGAGAACCTGGTACCGTACCGTTCAATTCATTTCGGTAGATACTCAGTGTAGAATTTAATTCCCTGACCAGTCAGATTACTCTAGTTTCATTATCAATAAACTTATTTCATCAGATGATATCAGGAAGAGTCTCTGTCTAGGGTATCGTTGCATTTTTTGGTTGCATTTTAAGCACCTGTTTTAACGAGATCGACTGAAACATGATTGTATAAGTAAAAATTGTCCATCTCGTTATTCCCTTCGTTGGCCGTTCGTCTGGAATCATTTTTAGTTACGTTTTCTCTCACCACGCGCACGCATAGTGTGCACTGAGCGATACATACATTTTAAAACCTGGATTTGATCTTTTTCGCCATCTGTCGTTCGTTTTATAACAACGTCAAGGGAACGGGCTTGGCAAAACCAGCGGTAAAAGAAGATCCCGTTGACTCTAGATGATAGAATCAGTCAAATATCCATGCTATATTAATATTAATCTATTACTGAAGATAATGCTCATCTATCCCGTTATTACTTTGGACTCGTTAGGTCCTTACATTCTCTAATCTGATAAGAAGATCCTCCTCTGTAGTGTAGTGTTAAGCGAAGTGAATTACAGATTAACAAATTTCGTACAATTTTCTCGTTACTCCACTGTTACCACACGACTAAAAGGCACAATATTCTTTTTAAACGGAAAATAGAACATAAAAACCGCTGAAGTTTTATTATAATATAATTATTTTCATACAACGGATAGTTCTAAATTAACTAACTACGCAAGTTTAAGGTCTTTCAGTAACTAGAAAACGGAGAAAAATTAAAATACACAAGTTCTCGACTAATTCTCGTCCTAAAATTATAAACTATGGCTAATTTTGTTCAGCAACATTCTCTCTATGCTCTGGGACGTTTACGTTTTAAATTTAACTTTTGGAATAATTTAAAAATCGGAATTTTCGTTTACGGCGCTCATTGAGCGCCGTAACATCCTTGGGGACAGCATGATATTGATTCTAGAGATTGATTAATTTTTTGTATTCCACGCCCATATCGCCAAAAGCCGGCGCCCTAGATGCAATGCATCTGTTGGGAGGGCGGTGCGAATTACCCTCGAAGGGGCAGCGCACTTTTCCGGACAGTTAGAGCCCACATAATTGCCCACATAATTTCAAAATAGTCATATTAAACTATGCTATTTCAACTCATATTTTTATTATCGCGATATATACAGTGTTTGTAGGATTAACTCTCAGCGCTCGAAATGGCGACCATGGAGTTTGTGTGATTATTGTAATGTAAAGGTTCAAATTATATTGGGGGGGATTATATAAATGTAATAACAGTCTTGAACTTTCTGTGTTTTTGAACTCTAAAGTTCAGGAATAGTATGGCTGCTGGTATATAACTTAACTTCGTACACAAGATGCAACAGAGTTTTGTTTCCAATAACATGCTTATACAATATAAAATTATTAAATAGAACTTTTCTCCTTTTCGGTAATCAATTAATAAATAACTTATCAATAGCTTTAAGATACAGTATACAAATTAGAAGAATGATTCCATAATAATATTCTCACAATTAGGAACTATCTTGTAAGTTATGTCGTTGATTTACCACTATTACAAAGTCGTTTGTTCAAATAGTTAAACTTGCATTAAAATGCGTATTTCGTGACAAATATCCACTCTTCTGAAACTGTTTAACTTAAGTTAATCTTCAAATTTTGCAGAAAACGGAACAACTAAATTGTTAGCAGTGAGTCCTAGCTGTATCCTTGTACGGCTATAAATCTCTTAGTGGGCTGTTGGGGGGTCATTTTATAAACCTCTTTTATTATACCGGAGAATCACAAATATTACTTCACAATGATATTTGAACAACGATTTGTAATTTGACAAATGCTTTTTTTTTTTCAGTAAACCTTAGCTATTCTGTTCATCTGTGATGTAAGACTGTTATCTAGAAGTAAAAATAATGCAAAGTACGACACTATGAAAAAAAAAAAACAATAGTGAATTCACGAGAGAATAAAAGTGTGTTTACTAGCAATTCAATTTTCTTCACTCCAGATTAATGCATTCTTTTTTTATAGCTGGTACGTTATAATAAAATAGTAAGAAACTTGAAAGACTGAGAGAGGTATGTTGAGAAGCGCACAGGTGTTTATTACAAAACGCGGTCTCTTTAAAATATAAAGAAATTTTTTTTGAAATACTATCATTGGATTTTGTATGAGTTTTTTGAAGCGACATAATTTCCTATACGGTTTTAATGTAAAGTGACAGAAATATACTTTCAACGAAATAACGAACAACTTAATAAATTAATATTACTGTATGAATATTGAGAACGAATGGTAAAAGCAAATTCGCCATCGATTTGAATAATGAACTGAAGACCCCGAGAATATCGTACTTTTTTATTTAATTGAAATATGCATGGATGGTACATTGTATTTACGCAATGACTCGGGGCATCATTTTTTGAATTACACTTCAGTAAAATGAGAACTGTTTGATGCTTAGAATCTTATATTAGGTGCGTTTTCTCGCTGTGAATTTTCCATTGCTCTGGTCACAAGGTTTCACAAGAAATTCACAGTGACGTCTATCTGGTAACCAAAAAAAAAAAACGTAAAAACAAAATCGATGACCCCGGTAATTCATTTGAATTTGAGATATTTAAAATAATTAAAAATAATCCGAAAATCATATAAAAGACACATTTTGGAACAATCAAATTAGAATATTTAAGTTAATTTTACATCATAAATGCATATCAGATTAAATAATTATCATTTTATACCGAAAAATTGCGGTTTGACGTGGAGGCCACCATTTTGAAAAATCTTGTGAAACTCGTCTGAAGCTCGGTCACAAAATTCTGTGAAATATGGTTACCAAACTCTATGACCAGAAACGTAAAAACGCGGTTACAGTCGCAAAAACGCTCAAAACCTCGTGATTTGGTAACCAAACTGTGAAATTTTCCCTGGAGAAAACGTGGCTCATATTAAGGTTATCGCGTAATTCCCTATATAACTTAATTTTACTTTCTTAAAATATATTGCCAATTGCTTGTCTCACTTTAGTGAATTAAATCAATTATCACCCTGGGGAAATTGGTTGGTTCCGAGAGGTTTTATTTCTTCCTTCCAGTTCTTTTCTCTATCGCGAGTTAAGTGTGGACATAAACGTTTCTGTAACCCGCAAAATGTGGAACGTTTAAGTCGCAGTAATCAACTGCTGGTTAAGAAACATTTCACCTTCAGTCCTTTAGCTTCAGACGTAATGTCTAAAGTCCCGGAAGACTTAGAATAGCTATAGTACATGCGGTTTATTACTCCGTTTCGTCTAATACAGTAAGTTAGTACGAGTATATTAGGGAGTTTTAGCAAGCAGACGTAATCCAAAATAATATCAGCCAAGAAATAAATAAAATAAATACAATTAACTCTCAATCATGTCTGTTGTTACGGATGTCTGCTGGCGTAATCTCCCCAATGTATTCTAGCATTCAATAATTTTAAATTCGTAGTTTTAACACTAGCAAACGTAATCTGGAACAACAAAAAGGAACACGAATAAATAAATAAAAAAAAAACCTTCGCATCTATGACAAATTGACAGTGTTGTACCAGATCATATCTGCTGCTTGCGAATTAAGTTCCTTCCTTTTTGTTTGAGTGCTACTGCTAATACTACAGTTACTTTATACAAAGAAATCAAATACAGTATATCGAAAAATGTCCAGTAGGCTACTTTAAAGTGTAAATGGGATCACAAATTAGGATTTAACAAGCGTTTTAATATTGTTTCATGACAATAACAATGTTTATTCAATTTCTGTTATTATTAAATCTTTATGTTAAAAAAACGTGACAAATACCCAAAATACTCATGTGCTAAACCGCAGCACAGAGACCACGAAAACACAGAAACAGCGTTCCTCATATTATCTCGTGGTGACTGTGATGCGTTCAGATCAGAGTATGTTTGGGCATTTGTTACGTTTTTTTAACATAAAGATTTAATAATAACCGAAATTTAATAAAATAATAACACAAACATAGTTATTGTAATGAAACAATACTAAAGCGATTTTTAAATCCAAATTTTTCATCCCATTTACACTTTAAACATGTTACAACTACTGTATTGACCAAGTTCTGGTTCCAAGAATATCGGTTATACGTTTTACACATTGCTATGAGGAAATTGGGGAAAAAACTTTCCATTATTGAATAACTTACTCCGTAATCGCCGATTTGACGATGCGGGTGCCCGTTTTCTTTTTTTTTTTTTTTACCTAAAACGTACTAAAACGTACTACAGTACGTTTTTACTTAAAACTTACTGTAGTCTGAAGATTACAGGTTCGCTACAAGTTAAAACGGTAAGTGTTAAGAACAAAAATCAACTCATCACCAATTTTTATCCATGCTGATAGCCACAGAGAGGCATTGACATTTCCCTTTTGTC
The DNA here is from genome assembly GCA_034694405.1 of Scolopendrellopsis subnuda. Lineage (NCBI taxonomy): Eukaryota > Metazoa > Arthropoda > Symphyla > Scolopendrellidae > Scolopendrellopsis > Scolopendrellopsis subnuda. The sequence continues at coordinate 12,195 of JAQFYH010000256.1, forward strand.
GGTTTACTGAAACACATTGCCCACATCGTGGCTCTCTGATGTAGCAGTAGCGGTGCGTGGAGCCCCAAACTCTGCCCAATCATCTCTTTTATACAACAAAATCAACATAAATAGTTGAAACTCCGTACGTGTATTTTTCGATTCCGCATACAGTACATATAATTCGTACATTCGGTATTTCTATCGCCGACTTTTTTTTTCTTCGAGATCATGGACTTCACGTTTAACATTTTTGTTCCAAATTACAATCGTTTCGAAATGTAATAGAAGTCGGAACTCCAGAGAGAGAGAGAGAGAGAGAAACGAGAGAAGGGATTGAATCCTGCGTCAACAGCTGGTACCGCACTGTTAATAGAAGTAAGTTGATTTTGCCTTGGGTCAAATGACATTGCTGCGTGAAACTTTGTATCGTACCGTAGAGGCAGTTATCTGACAATCCTTATTATCCGTATGAAAATTAACCCGTAATTAACTCCACAAACTGTGAAACGCGAGATTTCTGATCGCGTATACATACAGAGGGTAAAACGACAGGGGAAGAATATTCGATTTTATTGGAAGCATTTTTATAAAATGGAAATTCTCTCTAATATTATTCCGTAAGATTTTTTTTTTTCTATCGTAAACCCACAATACCTAGCTGTGATTGTTACTTTAAAATTCACGTGTCTGGGAAGGGAATGGAAATTGCCACAGAGCGGAACATGCTCCACATTATCACAGTAAGGTCGCGTACTAGTAAAGGCTATATGGTATAATCCCCTGACCCTGTAATAATAATATTAGACGAGCAAATCCGACATCTACACCACATTGTTTAGACCATCAGCCTAATCACGGTTAGCAACCCCTTTCTTTAATCAGGGATTATTAGACCGCGTTCATACTGCACTCCTCTAACCGTGATAATATACAATTTAGAAATGTAAAAATAGACCTACAAACTTTTTGTAGCTTAACTATACCGAACCAAATTTGCTGTTTTTAAATAATGCCCCGTAATTCGCATCACATCAGTTCAACAGATTCAAAGTTTATTAGAGAACCATTTGTCGTGAATGTTTTGTTGTGAACCTTTTCCGGGAACGTTTTGTCTGTGAACCATTTGTCCTGTAAGTTTGATATGGCAAGTAAACTTACTATCAGAGTCGGTTCGAATGGGATTTAAATTAAATAATTTTTAAAATGTTTGTCAAAGTTTTGTAAATTAATTCACGTATTGATTACTTACAACGTAGATAACACACGTAAGTTACTTGTATTCGTAGAAGGGGTATATTAGAGAGTTTGAACAATTTTTCCTGTATAACGTATGACGACTCCGTACGACGTATTACGAGTAAATGGTGCACCTCGTGACTTTTTTACCGAGTAAAACCTGTGGAGTCGTGTTTTTTACTACGTTACGTACGACTGAACCCGAGTTTCATCGCTTCGAAACTTAATTTCCAAATTTTATAACTAATAATTCGTCAAATCCAGCATAAACCGAGGTAAGTTCTTTTTATCTGATGTATGTAACATCATGCGATTCAAACAGCAATAGTTTATTTTTTAGTCAAATATTTATTCGAAATTGAAATCGTAATCGTTTGGCCTAAATATGAAAGAGATTAGGGCGGAAAATTTAAACGTGAAAAATTGCAGCGTGACTTACGATCGCTGTGATCGCATTATATTTTCGTATTTAAGAAGAAATAATTATTATTTCTGCATGTTTACGTCACCTCGCGAGTCGCGATACCGGCCACCCCCAGCCACAGACCTGGCGTGGTGGCGTAATGCACCGTTCTTTAATGATAAAAAAAATTGATCTGTGGTGGTGTAAACATGCAAATAAAGTAAATAACCTTAGTTTTTTTTTAAAGTATGATATATTTTTTTATAGGTAATCAGAAAGAAGCGTTCAACGTGACCTGTTGATATGCAGCAGCTTGGTGGAAAAACGTTTAATTAAAAAAAAAATGTAATTTTGTAGTTTAATAAAATAATTTACTTTGAATATTTTGTTGGTCTTCTTCGTTACTGTAACCCATTACCCACATAATTAATTTAC
>JAQFYH010000257.1:0-14233 GCA_034694405.1 Scolopendrellopsis subnuda
AGATACACTCTAAATAAACGTAAAATTTATATAATTTTGTTTCCTCCCTCTGGCGACACATTAATGGATTAATTTTGGCATTATTATGGGCATGATTGTTACTGGCAACGTTGTTATGCTTAAATAACCAGAATAGCGCCCCAGGAATATATCCTGTCGGAATTACTGACCAATCTCTTTTTTTCGGGCTGCAGCAGGAAGGACGAAAATATTACGTTCTACCGGCAGGACGACTGACTAGACGTTCTATCATTAATGGTCTACTGCAATTTGGTTCTCAAAGTGGGGGTCACGACCCCCAGGGGGGTCGCGAAAGACATCTTAAGGGTTCTTGCTGAAATAAATGCGAAAAAAAATATCTTTTAAAATTACGGTTTTGACGCTTTTATTGATAAAAATAACGATAAAATGCACAACTTTTTTAGACTTAAAAATGTCCAAATTTTCACCTCCGGCGGCCGGGGGTGGCTAATGCCGCATCTGGACCCCCTGGCAACTTCCTAGCGGGGGTCGTAGACACTGGCATTATCAAAAACTGGTCAAAATTGGGTCGCAGGGTAAAAAAGTTTGAGAAACACTGGTCTACTGTACTATTATTTAACTCGACCATTACAATCGAGATTTCAACACATAAGTTTTAAAGTAAGTTACGATTAAGTCGTTCTGTTGAAAATTTTACGAAAATGGTCATTGTATAGCGTGTGTTCGATGATGGTACTAGCCAGTAGTTAACTATTTTATCTGAAGATCAGTTTGGGCAATCGTGGGAAAATAAAAACAATGTTTTGGCGGGGAAATGGAAATAACGATCTAATCGGAGTATCGTTTCAGTGGTGAAAGAACATGATTTTGTTTTCTAACCAGATTACGATCAGTGAAGAAATTGTATATTTTCACATTTTTTTTTATTTTCATTATAGGGGGATAAGGCCAATGTTGAAACACGTAAGTGTGAGTTTGCCGAGTGGAGCAGATATAAATTAATTTTGTAGACACTGAAGGGATGGACGTGACAGGGTCGCGGACTCTGCCCTTTGCACGTAGGTTGCCCACATGTTACAGATCAATAATCTCGATACGGACTGGCATCTAGGCTGTAAAATGAGAGTCTTTTTCATTTTCTTCAAACACCAGTAGGAGTGGTACAGTACAATATTATCCCTAGTACTCCTAGTAGGATTATATTGTCGTATTTTCTTTTTTGACTCACTGAATTTAATTTTCAGTCTGCCATCTGAAATGAAAACAACCAAATTTTGACGACAAATCCGCTATAAATTAATCAATCATACAAAAGTAGTTCAAAATACCCTATTCGTTATAGAATTATAATTTTATTAATTTATATAATTTTTTTATACAAACAGTTAACTTTGGAAACAATTAACGTTTAATCGTCATATCAAACAACTATAAGAACAAAATCAAAATCATGCAACACACTTTACAGCTACAGTTGCTGACATTTAGCCAATCGAGAAAACTTCAATTTCACTTTAATTTAAAAGACTACGTGATCTGTACTCTTATCAAAAAGTACAACTAAAGTGCTTGATTTTTTTTTACAGCAGTGATAAACACATGAAAATTTTAAAAAAAATACTTATAAATTTGATACACGTACAAAGAAAAATTTATTTATCGAGTCACAACCTGAATATTGGCCGAGGGTAAGCATGATGCAGTCCAGAAATTTTTGTTTCGTAACCTGTGTAAGTCAGAAAAGCTGCAAAAATAAGTAGGTTACAGTATGGAATGTCCTTTACATTTCATATAAATTAGTTTATTTCTTACTTGAATAAAACCATCTGCTATTAAATTACAATAAATTCAAACCCCGTCAACTTGGTCCGAAAGTGGTGCATTTAAATTCAATGACTTTTGTGTTCTATTAAGATTATTTTGAACAAAATGGCACGTCTGTACGCGTATATTGGTGTAAAAATTGCACGGGAGTGTTAAAACTAATATGAAAAGTAGCAATGTAGAGTAAACAATGTCTTCACACGAACTATTCGAGAACGGTGAAGTTCTGCTGATTTCATTATGTAATTTTTTTTTTGGCTTTAAAATCAGCATATTAGTTTTTGCCTCCTAACTTGTACACCTCCTAACACCTCCTAACTTGTACAAACTGGAAAGTCCACCCAAACAATATAGCTAAATTCTATATCATCAAACACACTTTACACAGTAATATGTCGATAATCCATATACTCGTGTTAAATGCACGATATTTTATTACTAACTGAAAACAGTAGCCTAACAATATAATATTTACTCGATGAAATTCGTGATGCTAATTATATTAACAAAATAGTGTGTTTATATAATTATTCAATTAAAATGACAAAATGTTCCTATTCCTGACAAGTGGTTTCTTCGTACCTTCTTAAAATTAATACGGTACTTCTTTCGTATATATCTAAAAGAAAGCTATATATTTTGACAAGAAAATGTTATCGAAAGTATTAGAAAAAGTAATTCGAAACGGTATTAAGTCACGTACGTTCTTCTCTTTTCCTCTGAAATATATATAATTTATCAAGGTCTTATATACGTTAAGATCAAACAAAGGCAAAATGATAGATAGAAAATAAATCTCTAAAGATTTAAAGGAAAAAGCTCGGTCTCTTCTTTGTATCGTTCGTGCAACATCATGCAAACCACCCAGAAGAACTTTATATACCGTATATTCCGTAATGTATTGTTTGAACAATAGATACCGGATCTGTAGAAAATCTGGATTAAATTACTGCGCATAGCATTAAGCAGAGGCGGTTTTAAGAATTTTTATTGAGAAGGGGGTTTGTCAATTCCTAATTTATCGACTACGTAATAAATAAGGGCAAACGTCACCTAAAGGAATGTACAGACTGGGAATCCTTTGAAGAGGAATTTAACTGGAAATGTTCAAAGCCTAGGCCCACACCCCCGGTATAATTCGCCCCTGGCATTAACTGAGAGGAATTTACGGCTGCGTGTCAATATTTGGTCAATACGACCTATTAATTATAGCCATGAATCTAATATTTGAACCACCTTTAATGGGATGAAAGAAATAACGACTCTGGTTAAACGCGATATCCTCATTAACGATCTATGGAGTTATTAAGAGCGGGGAAAACATTCTTACGCTTATATTCTTCCCGTGTTTTTCCAACTGAATATCAAGCATTTCCCCCGAAGCGATTACGAAATATTAATATAATCACGTAGACGTAAAGGGTGTTCTTAACGGCAGTCCCAAAAACAAATATTCAGAGAAAAATCTGAAAAGTGACAGCTAACACATTCCAATTTAGAATCCGCTTTCTTTCGGGTAACTAACTCGTAAGTTTCAATGAAGGTCTGCCAACAACTTCTATCTCCGCCACAGAGCTATCTTCTTGCTGGCAAATAATAATCCACAATATTCCTTGATTAGTCTACATTACTCGGGGCTGTATTCCTAAATTCTCTCATAAAAGTGTTCTGATCCATTCTGATCTCAAGAAACGGCTGGGAACCTGTCTAAAATGTCAACTAAGAGTATATTCTGGAGGCAATAATTTAAAGTAAAAAAAATATCCGATGCAAATTAGCAAGAAACTTTCTCACAAGAAAATATCAAATTAACCTACGGGCAACTATCTGGTCGATTGAACTGTGAATTATATCACATCTAAACCTCATTTGTTTACCATTTAACTTATTTCGCTCCACTCATCAATCAGTGCACTCAACCATTTCATTCATTTCATTGATGAAATGGAACTATTAAATAAAATACGAGTACATAAACACCAATTTTGGTTCAAATAGATTTCAATATGAGAAATTGGAGAAAATCGCCCAAATGTAAAATATTGCTTGGAGCATAAATAAGACTTCCCTTAATGAATATTGGTCTCTTGAGGGCATTTCGAATCCATTCTAAATTATAATGGATGTTCTAAGAAGATCGAAAATTAGATGGTGTCAGGAGGCAAAGACTTGATTTTGAAATATGATATTTATAAATATAAATCTGCAGCATAATCGAAGGTGACACATCACAAGCGTCTCTTTAGAGACCCCGAACATTCATTTGCAAGGTAAATCTCGCACGCCAGAACTAGGGACGTGCCAGCAATCAATTCAACGTGGCAGATGATTTCTGTTTCAACTGCTGATTATTAGACAATTCGTATAATGATGAGAATATTTAGGATTTTCGAATTTTTGTAAGTTATTCCAACTGCAACGCCTATGTTAATCTACCTAAGGAGTAATTTGGCATGAAAGTAGGTACAAAATTAAATAAGTTATAGGTGAAGGTCGCGTTAAATTAGTTCATATTAATTCCTCACTGGACATGTCTGAGATCTTTATACTGATGTTGTAAATGTAATTTTTTTGGAAGGGTGTGAGACAACAGGTGTAGAGAAATTAATTTCAAGTTTTTGCCCATGGACATATTTTTGTGTAATTTTACCAGTTCCGCTGCTCTCAGCAGTGAAAAACAATTCGTGTAACCCTCTCTCAACTTGACATACTATTGTACGAAATTCCTGATACAAGAGAGGAGATTTATTCTCATAAAACTTCTAACACTTTAGGTAAATACTAATATTTTTTTAAACAAAAGTTTAATTTATACCGTACAAGGCTTCCCATTATCTCTTCATTTTAATGCACTTCGTAAATCTTTATTTACTGTATTTACTTTAAAATAAAAGTTTCCTACATGATATACATTATACCTGCATAATATTATACTCTGTATTATACACAAACGCAGCATCTCATTAAAATATATTTTATTTCCTAACGGTATAAATAATAATAATAAACACCTCATCCGTGTACTGTTTCGCATGTGCTGTTCGTTTTGTAAGTACAAAACCTTAGAAATTCTCTTGGCAAATGAGAACTGCAACTGCTTGCAAAAAAAAAATCATTTAGAACTGTTTGAAAATGATCTTAAAGTGAAAACAGACATTAATAAAATTAGATTAAGTTTCCGTTCATTCATAAACAGAAAAAGTCGTCGTGTAGATATAATAAAAAAACTTACTACAGTTTAAGTTATTTAAAAAAAAAAAAAAACAGGGTGTGTTTTTGAACATCAAATACACACAGTACATTGTGGAACCACCGAACCAGAGTAATATAATTTTGAGTTTCCTGCCTTTGGTTCAAATCAAACTACAAAATTGGCAACTGCATTAACGGAGAAGTGTTATTTTTTATCTTTACAACACTGAATACTTTTATTGTAACGAGATAAATAAGTCTCTGCGATAATCATGTGCAATATAACCACGAGTTGTGTTCGTAATAATGTGTTTATCAATCAGGATAAAAGTGCAAAGCTATCAACAATCTTGTAATTTTGTTTTACAAGCACTTCAAAGACTTTTACGTTATTTACTTTGATTTTTTTTTACGAGATCCATGATATAATTCTGTTGTGACAGACATGCCGACAAAAGGATAGAAAAGAATACATAAAATTAACTGAAAATTAGTTTCAAACTCGGATTCTAGAGCAAAACTTATGAACGATGTTTCTCAAAAGTATTGGGACGATGGTTGACCACATAATTAAAAGCAAATAGCAGCCTTGTTTTGCAGGTATCTTGGAAGAAACCAAAATTACCTACGTTCAAAGTAGGAACGAAATGTATTTCTACTCAGTCTAGTTAAGTTAGTACACCACTTGCATATTGTTTGGTTTTGAATTTCTTATTTGGTTTTCAAAAAAACTCTTATTCGCAAATCGTAATTACGGAGGATTTAATTAATATTCTAAAATAGTTTTAGATTTTCTGCGAATACTGAGTATAAAATTTTGAAAATTAATAAAGGAAAGTTTTTTTTTAAAATTAATAAAGGAAAGTTTTTTTTTAATTAATCCTTATTTGGCATAGGTTATACAAAACGTACAATACACTTATATGAAATTTTTGGCTAAAATATGCATCCGCAGCATGTTTAAGCCGGAATATGCGACAGTACTGTTAAGTCTATGTTACATGGATAAAACATTTTACAAAATCTGTCTTATCTTATTGTAACAAATTAAAGTACATCTAAATACATCGTCTACTTAATTTGCAATCAGCAGCTACTCGTATATAACAGATTTGTCCTTCATGGCTAAGTACAAGAATTTTTAACAATTTTAAGCTGAACGCTTTATAGTCAAAAAATGATCAGGTAAATTTTATTTCAAAATAAAAGTAAATTTTATTTCAAAGTTTCAAATTTCTCCCAATACTTTTGAGAAGATTTCTCATAACTGCTCACTGTTTTTTTTTTTTTTAACAAAATTCGTTTATAAATAAGGGGATTGTTGGGGATAAACAGTGGTGATGGTGCTTCCTCTTCTAATAGTGCTGTTGAAGTAAACCATCGTCGTTTGACCGTCGGCGTCTCTGGTCAATCGGTGTTTACGGAACTTTTTCGTTTTGACGCAACAACAGAACAGATATTGGTTGTAGTAATTCCTGAAGACTCCGCTGACGCAATAGAGAGCGATGGGGTTTATGCACGAATTTATAAAACTCAAACAGAATCCGATTATTCTAAAATAATGCCAAACTATGTTGTATTCGACTTCGGAATTCGGATTGAAATAAAACCACAAGAGAAAGACGTGATTTGGAAAGAAACAAATCGCGAATATAACGACGAACGATAACACCATCTTGGCCACTTTCTTCCTGGCTTCGATCTGCCGCTTCTGACCCTGCGCTTCACCGGGCATGTTCCTAGAACTAAGAAGCAAGTGATACGCCATGATCGTGTAAAAAACGCTGATCGTGATGAGAGGAATGGCGTAATAAATGAGAAATTTCAAGATGATGTTGACCTTCGGATAATTCTTCCCCAAATGAGTCGGGAATGGATAACACGCGTACACGTAATGCGGTTCTTCGCCAAATTCGTGCACGTGAGAAAAAAGAGCCGCAGGCACCGCTAATCCGACGGAGATAATCCAAATGGCGACGGCGGTTAAAACGGTCGTAGAACCGGCCCTTCCTCCCATGTGTTTCTTCAGCGGATCGACTATGGCGAAATAGCGATCCATGCTGAGCGCAGTCAGGGTAAACACAGAGACGCCTATCGAAATGTCTTTAACAAATTCACTAAACTTGCAGATGAATTCTCCGTACGGCCAATTCTCTATGGTGTAGACGGTGCTCGTGAAAGGCACGCTGATCAGAATGACGAGCAGATCTCCTAAGGATAAACTCATTATGAAGGTGTTTGGAACGTTTCGTAGGTCCTTGTGACGCATGAAGATGAATATGAGGGTTCCGTTGCCGAGAGTCCCCACGACGAATATGACGGCAAAGAGAAACGGCACCAAATAAGTCTCCACCCGCAGGCTGTAGGGCACGAACTCGGCGTCTGTTAGATTGGAACTGTTTTCCGCCATCTTTGTGAGATATTTCCTTTACCACGTCATAGAAAATCCATTATATCTGAAAAAAAAAAAACACATAGGTTAGACTTCGTAATGTTTCGTTTTTCAAAAAAACGATCTGAAGCATGCCGCGAATATACAGAACAGAAGTAATAATAACTTATTCATAATGTTTAAAGTACGGTTCCCCTTTATTTTGTTTATTTATAACGTCAAAACCCCCAAGGAAAATCATCCTAGAGACGGTGTATCACGAAATGATACACTGTTTTTCGTACAACTATGAACAACATCCTTCCAATAAACATCCATTGTACCGGATGTGTGTTTTTGTTTTTGTTGTGCTTTGACAAAGTGTCGCTGGTAGCTACACTAAGTAGGCCTACATTCCGTACATAACCCTACGTTCTGAATTTTACTTTCATTCATTTCCCCAATGTCCAATTGTGTAATGGAACGTCAAACTGACCGTTTCGTACATGAAATGATTTTATACTTTAAATTACATCAGAGAATACTACAATCATTTTGGAGAGGAATCTTGAAAGTGCATAAAACAAGGGGGGGGACTAATGTTTCTACCTACTTACTTTTACTGTACATTATGTAAGTTACCTGATGCTGCTGTTTATCAATCATATACTCGAATATAGACTCTACTATGAAAGTGTTTGGTGTCTCGATAGTTGGAACAAAATGAATTCGACAATTAAAGTCGTGAAATTTTTCGAAATTATTTCCTCTTGTATATCCGAAAGTTTCTGACAAATTATGTGAATAAGTATCACGACATAACCGTTAAAGACTAGTCTTTTACTTTTTTTTTCGATTATGTTCGTGATGGAAGTATGGAACGAAAGTTTGAAACTTTTGTACAGAGGTGAAATTATACGGAGTTATAATAAAATGAAATTCACTTTGTGTTTGCTTCATTTTCAATATCTACTATGGGCTGGCTCAAGTCTGAATCCGAGAATGGTTTATGCCAAGTTTAGATAAGAAGAAACTGAAATTCATAAATCATTATTTTCGGTGAAATTTTACATCGAATATTCGGATTGAAGTTGAAAGGATGGCTTCCAAACATTGTACATGATTGATCAACCCCTGCATATTTTATCTAAAACCAAACTATTCGAAGCGGAACTATATTTCTTTCAAATATTATATTTTTATATAAAAAAAGATACTTGTGCGCAAAATGTGCAACTGTACGAATTGCAGAAGAATTTCGTCTTCCCTATAGCAACGTAGGTGCAGATAAGGATAATTAATATAATTGGCCGTTATCTTATATTGAACGACTCTCGTTCAAAAGAAACCACGAACAAATCGTTCTTGTTGGAAGAGAAAGAAAAAAAAAGTAAAAAAAGAATGTCCGGACAGATCGTTGTCCCATCCATCAGGAAATAACAATAAAACGCAGCTGTTGAACATCAGTCTGCTGTTTTATAAACGAGCGAAAGCCAGCAGTGCTATCTCGTACAATATCCCGCACAATGAATGCTGTCGTGATTTAAAGGTACGAACTTATACTGCTGAAAGTCTGCAAGAGGAGGTCGTCGCATGATCGATTCCAACAGTTTAATTACAAGACTGGTATTAGAGGACCATCGGACTTTGCAATACCGTACTCCGTCTGCGTACTCGCTTAAAAACACATAAATCCTGAGTCGGGAATATACGTTTTGTACTTTTTAAAGGACCACTTTGCTGAGTTTGTTAAATGACAATAAATAAAGAATTACTTGCTCTGATTGCCTAAATTCTTGGTTTCTTTAGTTCATTATTTTTTACAAAGAATTTGAAATCTGGCCTTCTGGTTTTGGTTTTCTTCGTCCTCTCAGGATGAGTTCCATCAATCAGAAGGCCAGATTTCAAATTTTTTGTAAAAATGAATTAAAATTTTCTCAGAAACCAATCATAATTTAATTTAGGCAATCAAAGCATGGAATTTTATTTATTACGGTATCATTTTAACGAACTCAGCAGAGAGTTATTCCGCCAATGTGGACGTTAACTCGTACTAACAACGTAAGTTTGCTTTTCCTTTTATTTATTTTTTTCGCAAAGTAGGCTAGTCTATATAAGGGCAGACAAAACTTTACGACTTTAGCATGATAAGAACGGAGTTACAATTTGTACAAGTATAATATGGTAAATTGACCTTCTGGACACGTAGCTTGTTAGACCAAGAAAAAAACAGCAACTTATTCAATGAGCTTGTTACCGTAGTACCACTGATAAAACCTTTTTCTGCCAGAAATAGGAGGTGCATCAACTGATCACATACATCATAATACAACAGCAACATCTCCGAATAGAAAATCAAGAAATAGGGCACAAAGCGATAACTTGACGTTTCTTCGTCCGAAATAACTTACTTGCTGATTATGTCATGTAGTTTGACAAAATGTTCACTCAAATAATGAATCTAATTTCCATAATATACAATTTCACGTATCGACTATTGACCCCTATTGTAGTTTTAGTTGCTTAGAAATCAATGAAAAATATGTATTTGTAGAAAAGCATTTTTTTTAAAGATGTTGGTAGATCATTTTGGATTGTTGTTAATATAAACTCATGTTTGCACCGAAGTTCTTTCGATATCTTTCCAGTTATACACAAAAACAATGTAATTAGTTAACTAGCCAAAACCTTATCTATAATAATACGTAACTGGCTCTAATTACCAAGGTTTCTTTTTAATAAAACGTTATGTTTCTTTTGTTATCTTACTATTCTCTCTTTCTGTTTCTCTCGTTATGTAGAGAAGGCAGAGTAGAAAACATCGCCCACAGACTACAATATAGGCTATTATACAGCTGACCATTGTTTAATAAACTGTGTTCTGATTTACTCCTGATACTTAGGTGACCTTCCAGCAGATATTGGCTGCAGGCCACACCAGCGAAATGTATTAACTTAATTAATATTAGGTACTGTACCTCTTTAATAACTGACTCTAACAAGCAAGCTTTCTGTCATGCTGTGGTATAAGTTATATTCTGTATCCGATGCAGAGAAACTTCTTGTTTCCAACGATAAGGACTTAAGAGCCATATAATAGGCTAAAAAACAAACAAAAAATACATCGATTTTTTTCATAGTACAGATTTCACGCCCTACTTTGATTTAAAATCTTGCAAGATTAATTTCTGACTTGCAAAAATTTCGCTTCGGTTGGTTTGATTTCTACCAACTGGAAGAAAATGCGGCGCTGCACCAGAAATAAAATGCTCGTGTAAAAAATATTTTGGGTAAAAATATTAATATGGTTTTAAAGGTAGCACGAGTTTTTCTGCGAAGATTACTAATTTATTAATTTAAAGAGTGTCGTCAGAATAAAATACGAGCAATTATTAGGAGGGAACGCCATCGGCAAAATAATTATGCTAATTTATTAACGTTTATTTAATTTTTTTCTCGCCTATCGTACAATGGCTTTACTGCAAACAAATTTCTCGAACAATTTTCTCGCTACGTTGGCCTTTCAATATATCTAACTACAAACACCCGGGATTCGAACCCAGACCCTCAGTGGCCGCCTGCTTATGGGTCAGTCTAACCAACTGCGCCACAGTGGATCGGCTAGTAAATTTTATTGACAAGAATACTTAAAATATTGATAACAATATTTTTCATTCTTACGGTAAAATAACCAATTAACTATGCCTCCAACCCAAACAATTTAAGTCTAATTTTTCCTTTGAATAGATTATGCAAGCTGCAGAATATCTCTGTACCGTTACTGTTTACACAAATTATTAAACGCGGTCTACTTATTTAAGTAATATATTTCTTAAAAGCTAAAAGGCTCAAGTGCGCTTTATTTAAAGAGTAAATCTCTCCTGGGTCTCCTGCGTGTCTCCACGAATATCATAGCAGTATATGTAGTACAGTAGGACTGTTTGCGCGGAAGTAAGTTCATAAAAGAAACACAGTTTGTTACACTATACGTAAGTCGTATATATAATAGCCCAGCTGGGGTGTGGACTGCTACTTCCGTACACTTAACAAATGCATTCATAGTGTGATTTCATTTCATTGTCCCCGTCACGTTTTCCCCTGAAACCTTCTTTATTTTCCACATCTCCGAACTGCGGACTAGAGTCCCCATTTCTTCTGGAGACGTACCTCCATATATACGTACAGCAGAGAATAGATGTAGACGTACAGAACTTCTTCAGCCAACATTGTAATAAATTAGGTGCTCCTGTTGGGTAGGAACGACGTATTATGCGTTCTCTCAGGACCCAGTTCCAGGACAGACCATTCAACCGTTATTCCCGTTTTCTCTATCAGCAGAATACAAAAGTGTGAGCCTTTTAACACCGAATTAGCTCTGCAGCGTACCAGAATGGACCATTTGCGGACAGTCGAATTGTGCTTTTATATAGGCAATGGCTATACCGACAACAGTATTGGGCAATAGGATATACCCCAACCTGATCCCTAAAACTACTAACTGAACCTGCTTCTCAACGTCACTCGGTCCGACTGTGGCAACTTTACTCTAAGTTTATCAGTGAAAACTTTTTTGCAAAAACATTTGACAGAAGATCCATGCGCAATTTCTACCTCGTAGATTTAAAATCATCAAAATTCGTTTATTTGAATCCTTTTCTTTTAGGGGTATATGCATAAATGGTCTTGATTCTTCAAAATAGCCTCAGATTTGTTAAAATTATTCAATTTGTGAAGTACCTAATACTCGTATAGACGTATACCTCCTGCAGCCTATAATAATAATATTCTTTACAGCAGTTATTTTATGAAATCATTATACAAATGCATTGTGTTGTAAATAGCTCGATGAAAATCGTAAAATTGTTCCGTCATTCCACTCATTCGAATCGGAATAGTATAATATCGGTATAGTATAGTACTCCGTATAATATTATTTAGCAGGCTCCCTGTTATATCAAGTTCTTGTGGTACAGAATTGTGAGTTAATAGTCACTCAATAATCACAAACTATCCTCCAGCAGCAGAACATATCGTATAAGAGTAATTTCCACTGCCTTATCCAACAAAAGAAGATCTCCACCAGAATAAATAGTTCGTTTCCCATTACGTGCTGATCTGCAGCTGCTGTTATATATTCGGAGTTTTGATATTACGGTTTCTGTTTTCGTAACAGTCTTTAAACCGGATATCCGGAAAATTCACTGTATACAATTACGTAGATCGAAAGAGATGGAGAGAACGGCTATCGCAAAATAAACAAACAACCGCTTGCAACTTATTTCGTAAAAGGATTTTAGGACATGGAGTGGTGCTGAATGATGTAAACTCACCGCATTACAGATTACAGCATCAGAGTGGGTCCATTTTATCTTATTTTGTTTCCGCATAATACCGAAAATTTTTGATATTAGATTTAAAGTATTAACATTTTTTCCAATTTCGTTTTCCGGGCTGGAAATATTTCCGACATGGTTTATAGTCTGAATCTTATCTTCCTCCACTCGACCTCTCGCCTTCGTTTCATATACCAAATATACGAGATATTTTCTAAACCAGTAAATGATGTGTACAATATTTTAATTCTTAATGCTAGGGCAGCAATAGAATGCAAATTCTTTGGACGCAAATCCTCACGTTGCGTTGAAAACTTGCGTTGAAAACATCATTATTATTCCTAAGTGCGAGCAAAAGCACGACGAGTAAGTTGATTTGTCAAAACTATCGCATTAATTTTAAGTTGGATCATAATTTGATTTAAAAGATTTGTGGGTTTATGAAATTTCGTCAGCGATCAATTATTATCAATCAATGTGAAATAGGAAACACAAATCGATAGAGAGTGTATAAATGACGGATACGTATGGATGCCTACTGACTGGTATTACGAGTAGACATTATTTATTTATTCGTTTAGGTGCACTAAGGCATACCATCCAATTTACAGCAATTTCTAGAAACAGAAAAATCTAATAACACAAAAAAAAAAAAAAAAAAAAAAAAAACCTTATCGAATATATAGAAATACATAAACTAAATGGTAGTGTTTACAAAAAAAACTAGCAGATTATAAAATTCATGAAGTGACTTGGCGTGGACAATTTGGCTAGGCAGTGAATTAAAGGCTCTAATCATTTTAGGGAAAAAAGAGTAATAACGATTTGGAGTAATATCATTAATTTGGCAAGTACTTCTTCGTACGTTACACAATTATGCTATGCAATTTGTACAGTACATGTAAAAGATCTCGAGAGATCGATTAGTCCGGATAATTTTTGTTTACACTTCCGAGAAAAATGGAAACGGAAAGAAAATGCGCTTTAAGTCAGCTGTCTCAAAATGTTCGCCTGGACGTGAGAGTCCATTGATTTCAGATTTGATAATCGGGTATTTGTTAAGAATCGTCAGTCACTATTATGACAGACAAATACATTTTTTTAAACTTCGCGTGTGTACGCGCCACGAATTAAAAACATTGCAGCCAAAAATTTGACGGAGAATTGAAAAAATGAAGAATAAACAAATTTTTGTTGAATTTATGGTTAAAACTATGTGATTTTAATCGTTCCCGATTTTTTGAAGAAAATAAAACACGAACTCGTCGATTTTAGTAGCTAAGATCTCCCGCGTGCCTTAAAGTTTGCAAAAATAACCTTTATAATACATCACAAATCTTTTAAAATATTGTTTCCAAATTCATATATTTTCATCGTGATGCAGAATATTTTCTTAATTCTTATTTCGTAATCGTTTTCTTCGATGATTTCCGTTTTGACATTGGTTCCGAATATGGTGAAAATATCAGGATTTGAAAAGTTACGTTTTTATTTTCATCGTAGAAGAATCCCTGTGATTTAACTTTTCTCG
>JAQFYH010000258.1:0-14230 GCA_034694405.1 Scolopendrellopsis subnuda
GCAACAGGAATCTTTCTTCTCTTGAAAGACGTTTTGCTTCTGTTTCCATACTGATAAAGATAAAGTTAATGAAAACAATATTTTCAGGTAGATTTCATGTTTCTGAATATTAAAGTTGTAAACTCTTTTCAAATAAAGCTTCAGAGACTAATTCTGCTGCCATAGAGATAGTTGTACAGTTGTTGCGCAAAATATCCTTACACTCTTTATTCCTTATAGTAATTGCTTGTTGAGTTTATCGATTGCAAATAATTATTAAAAGCGATGCAATATCACTAATTAAATGAATATTCTGTTGTAATAGCTTCTTGATGTTTGTGATCGCGTTCAATATTATGTTCTGTTTGAGCAACAAATTACTGAAATGAAAATGTGTTGTTAATAAATAAAATTTGTTTTCTTAATTTTATCTTAATATCTGTTCAGAGTTTCTCGAATAAGGAACGCCCCACGCATAGATTCACTATCGGTTTAGTGGAGGTTTAACGGTGGGCAAGCGCCAAGCCTAGGATACCTTGCCAATCGTCCTACCGCAACATCCTACCTTCCCACCGCGACACTTAGAAATAAGCGGTTTGGAAGGTGAGATGAGTTGAGAAAACAAGATCTAATTACTTCAAAAGAACTACGTTGTTCATAATGCTTACCGTGCTCCAAAACCTCCACGATTCCCAGCAAACAGAGAATAAGATGTAGTCAGAAATAAAGATAATAACAAGCCATTCCACTCCGTACAGTTTTATCGCCAGCGTAACCAAACATGTGTAAACAACGTTCAAACAAATAACCATCAAAATGAAATTTGAGAACAATGGTTGAAATAGATTTCTAATCCTTTCGGTTCTCTTAAACAGCCTTCTATCCACTTTCGCAGAACGGACAGCCTCGTAAGAAGAGTTTATGTGTAACATTAGCCAGGTGAAAAACACCGTGAAGTACAGCTCGTAGCTAAGTGGCCATACCGCAAACACATGAAACAGTATACCCCAGAAGAAATAGGAAAAAACTGGATTCATAATTTGAATTATGGTTCCATCTTGAATAGGTTGATTTATTATTGCGTAGTACCACCAAACAGAGAAAGGTATTGTAATAAAAAACAGGTAAATGGCTGAAGAACAGACGATGTGAAATCGAATTATCCGATTAGATTGTTTATTTTTGATTAATGTAGAATTGAGTAATATTAACTTAGTCAATTTGGAGAGTCCTTCCGAATTTGTATGGACAAAAATGGATATAAAAACTCCAGAAACACTTTTTATCAAGAAAGACAGAATGTAAATTCCTAGGGTGCTGTATAAGTGATCCATAACAAAAATATAATAAAACACTTGAGCTGCGTACATAAAGAGCTGAGTTGTGTGCACAAGAATGATAAGCAGCGATTTTCTTCTGTTAGTTTGAATTCCAGCTTGTGTTTGTGAAGATAGAGAGTAATCTATAATTCCGTGAAAGTGAAGAATACGCAACAGGAATCTTTCTTCTCTTGAAAGACGTTTTGCTTCTGTTTCCATACTGATAAAGATAAAGTTAATGAAAACACTATTTTCAGGTAGATTTCATGATTCTGAATATTAACGTTGTAAACTCTTTTCAATTAAAGTTTAAGAGACTAATTCTGCTGCCATAGAGACAGGTGTTGCGCAAAATATTCTTACACTCTTTATTCGTTATAGTAATTGCTTGTTGAGTTTATCGATTGCAAATCATTATTAAAAGCGATGCAATATCACTAATTAAATGAATATTCTGTTGTATAGCTTCTTGATGGCTGTGATCGCGTTCAATATTATGTTCTGTTTGAGCAACAAATTACTGCAATGAAAATGTGTTGTTAATAAATAAAATTTTGTTTTCTTAATTTAACTTATGTGTTCAGAGCTTCTCGAATAAGGAACGCCCCAAGCATAGATTCACTATCGGTTTAGTGGAGGTTTAACGACACTTAGGAATAACAGGTTTGGAATGTGAGATGAGTTGAGAAAACAAAGATAAAATTACTTCAAAAGTAGTTCGTTGTTCATATGCTTACCGTGCTCCAAAACCTCCACGATTCCCAGCAAACAGAGAATAAGATGTATCCAGACATAAGGATAAACACTAGCCAGTTGGGTCCGAATAGTTTTATACACAGCGCAGAAGTGCACGTATAACCTACGTTCAAAGAGATAACAATCTAAATTAAATTTGAGAACAATGGATTAAATCGATTTCTAATCCTTTCGGATCTCTCAAATAGTCTTCTGTCGACTTTCGCAGAACGGACAGCCTCGTAAGAAGAGTTTATCAGTAACCTTAGCCAGGCGAAATATACTGTGAAGTAAAGCTCGTAGTTGATTGGCCACACAGCAAACACGTGGTACAGAAAAACCCAGAAGAAAAGTGTAAAATCGGAATTAATAATTTGGAACTTGGTTTTACTGAAATCTTCAATATTGGTTTTTACTATCATTCTGTACCACCAATCGCAGTATGGTATTGACAAACAGATAAATGACTGAAGAACAAGCGATATGAAATCAAATTATCCGTTTAGATTCTTTGTTTTTAACTAACGTAGACTTGCTTAATATCAATTTGGTCAAGTTGGAGAGTTGTTCCGAATGTTTATGGACGAAAATGGAGAGAAGTAATCCAGAAAGACTTTTAATCAGGATAGATACGTTGTAAATTCCTTCAGTGCCGTACAAGTTTTCCAACGCAAAAGCATTGTAAAACATCTGAACTGTGAGTATAAAAAGCTGAAAGACGTGCAAAAGGATGATTAACAGTGATTTTCTCCTCTTAGTTTGAAGTTCAGCCTGTGTTGGTGAAGTTAGAGAAGAGTAATCTATAATTCCGTGAAATCGAACGATACGCAAAAGGAATCTTTCTTCTCTTGAAACGGATCTTCCTAATGTCTCCATCACCACTAAGTTAATGAAACACTACTTGATTTTCTGGTAGTTTTCTGAACTATTAAATTCTGTCCAAGTATTCACCGTTCCCTACGAGTATTAAATTTTCGTTGTCTATATTTCTGCTGCCATGACGATAGGAAACTTATTCGGTTGTCGCGCAAAATATCCCTATCCCTATGTTGTTGTTGGTAACTGTTCATTCTGTTTTATCGATTGCAAATTATTATCAAAAGCGATGCAAATATCAGTAAGTGTTTTTTGACACTTGATATGATCTCGATCATACTGTTTTAGTTGAATGTATAAGTAGAAAACACGAATTAATAGAATGAAATTTTGTTTTCCAGAGTTTTCTCTTCTTAAATGTATTTTTCTTAAAAACAATTTACATAAACACTGTTTTTTATTAAATAAAGTGTGAAAAAATATTTTTTTAGATAAACCTTTAAGGAGTGGGTTATACCCGATTCTGTCAAAAGGTCAAGAGCTAACCCGATGAAGGAATCAAACATGCTACGCAGGTTGAAGGTGAATGAGGAATTTTTTTTTCGAGTTGCAATAGAAATTATATGACAAATTAGGATTTCAAAATAGGTTTAGTATGATCGCATATAAATAAATATCAGTTTTCTTTCTATTCAACCTATGTTATTAATACTCGCCATTTAAAGAGTAACTTTAGCGAAATATCGCAAAGCTTTAGTGTTCAGAGCAGATTTTCTCATGCAATATTAAAGACGGAGGCCATCGCGTTACAGAAGTAAGCTTAAAAAGAAAACTTCCTAATAAAAATATTCTTGAAAAATACGTACTCGTATATTCTACAGTCTATTCCCAAATAAAACAAAAATACTGCAAAAATTATTATTTACTACACCTTATACTTACCGAACTCCACTTTGGAGCCGGCCCGGTGGCTCAACCTGTTAGACGCCAGGTTACCAACCACGAGACGACAGGGGCCCTGGGTTCGAATCCCGGGTAAGGCATAGATGTTTGTGTTTGTTTAGGACTCAGTTCCCAGAGCCCGACATGGACCCGAAATGGGTACCAGTTCGAAGTTAATAAAAGCCGTCATGCCTAACGGCGCTCGGCGGGAAGAACAAATTTTTTTTTTTACTTACCGAACTCCACAACCTCCACGATTCCCAGCAAATAGAGAATAATATGTATCCAGAAATAAGGATAACCACTAGGCAGTAGGGTCCGTACAGTCTTATAGCCAGAGTAGCCATGCAGGTGTAAATAACGTTCAAACAAACAATCATCAAAATGAAATTTGAAAACAATGGATTAAATAGATTTCTAATCCTTTCGGTTCTTTTAAACAGCCTTCTGTCTACTTTCGCAGAACGGACAGCCTCGTAAGAAGAGTTGATCAGTAACGCTAGTAAGGTGAAAAACACCGTGAAGTACAGTTCGTAGCTCAGTGGCCACACCGCGAACAAATGGTACAGAAAACCCCACAAAATATATGTAAAGTCAGGATTAATAATTTGGAACGTAGTTTTACTGAAATCTTCAATAGCGTTTTGTCCTATCATTCTGTACCACCAAATACAGAATGGTATTGTAATATAGAACAGATAAATAGCTGAAGAACAAGCGATATGAAATCGAATTATCCGATTAGATTGTTTGTTTTTAATTGACTTAGAGTTACGTAATATTAATTTGGTCAATTTGGAGAGTTTTTCCAAATTTGTATGGACAAAAATGGACAGAAGAAATCCAGAAATGTTCTTGATCAGCATGGACACTGCGTACATTCCTTGGGTGCCGTACAAGTTTTTCAAAACAAAAGCAGAGTAGAACACCTGAGACGTGTAAATAGAAAGTTGAAAGAGGTGCACAAGGATGATTAACAGTGATTTTCTTTTCTTAGTTTGAAGTCCAGCTCGTTTTTGTGAAGTCAGTGAACAGTAATCTATTATTCCGTGAAATCGAATGATTCGCAAAAGAAATCTTTCTTCTCTTGAAACAGATCTTTCTTCTGTCTCCATCACCAACAGGCTAATGAAAGACTTCTAAATTCTTTTCCAACGAGACTACTACTTCCGCTGCCTTAGAGATAGCATATTCCGTTGTCTCGCAAGCTATCCTTTTGTTCTATACTCCTTATAGTAAGGAGTACTTTTATCGATAGCAATTTATTACGTATCATAGGCGATGCAATATCACAAAGTGTTTTATGTTTTAGTTGATAGAAGTAGAAGCAACAAATTTATAAAATGGAAATTTCTTTTTCGTAACTGAATTGATTTTCTTAATATCTTTACGTTACTGTTTAGTCAAAAACGGACATTGTAGACCTCTAATCACATGCAGAAGAACGTATCCTTCCACGTTAAACACCATTATAATACAGAAATATATATTATTAAATGTACAGTGTATGGCCATAAATTCTAGCCCACGTTTAAAATCGAATAGTCTGGAAACCGTTGGGCCGAATAAAATGAAATTTTACTGGATCATGTACTACCTAGTAATATATAGTTCAAAACATATGGGTGTTTATCTTTATGGACCTCCTTTAGTCCGATTAACGGCACTCAACTTGTTTGCCGACGGTTAGGTGGTAACTCTTGCTGGCACTAAGCCAGCAAGAGTTACTGTCTGTATCTCATTGATCACTAACACTCGTTAAGTTGCATTTACCAGCATTAATAAAGAGTTAAAATTACTTTAAAAGTACTATATCGTTCGGATGCTTACCGTGCTCCAAAACCTCCACGATTCCCAGCAAATTGAGATTAAGATGTAGTCAGAAATAATGATAAGAAATGACCATTCCACTCCGTACAATTTTATGGCCGTTGTAACCAAACATGTGTAAATAACGTTCAAACAAATAACCGTCAGAATAAAACTTGAAAACAATCGTTTAAACAGATTTCTAATCATTTCGGTTCTTTTAAACAGCCTTCTGTCTACTTTCGTAGAACGGACAGCCTCGTAAGAAGAGTTTATCAGTAACATCAGCCAGATGAAAAACACGGTTAAGTACAGTTCGTAGCTCAGTGGCCACACCGCGAACAAATGAAACAATAAAACCCAAAAGAAATATGTAAAATCTGGATTAATAATTTGAATGCCGGTTGTATCACCAATAGGTTTATTAATTATTTTGTAGTACCACAAGAGTGAAAACGGTATTGAAATAAAACACAGGTAAATCGCTGAAGAACAGGAGATCTGAAATCGAATTATCCGATTAGAATGTGTGTTTTTGAAGAGAATAGAATTGCGTAAGATTAAGTTGGTCAATTCGGAGAGTTGTTCTGAGTTTTTATAGACAAAAATGGACAGCAGGAATCCAGAAAGACTTTTCAACATGATCGAAATGTTGTAAATTCCTATGCTGTTGTACAAATTTTCCAAAACAAAAGCATTGTAAAACGCCTGAGCTGTGAGAATAACAAGCAGAAAGGTGTGAACAAGAATGATTAACAGAGATTTTCTTCTCTTAGTTTGAAGTTCAGCCTGTGTTGGTGAAGTTAGAGAAGAATAATCTATAATTCCGTGAAATCGAAGAATACGCAAAAGGAATCTTTCTTCTCTTGAAAAAGGTGTTAGTTCTGTCTCCATACTGACAACGATAAAGTTAGTGAAATCACGATTTTCAGGTAGTTTTCTTGATTCTGAATATTATACTGTTAAATTCTCAACAAATTAGCAATCTCTAAGTCTAAGAGTATTCAGCGACTACATTTCCTGTCTTAGAGAATAGAGATACTGTGAACGTCGCGCTAACAATATGTTCTTTACTCCTTATTATTGTTTATTTATTTTATCGATTATAAATTATTATAACAGGCAATGCAAAATCACTAATTAAAAGAAAATTTTGTTCGAGCTTATTAATGACCTTGAACAATTTTCTGATTGAATGCAAGCAAAAACAACAAATTAATGCAATGAAATTTTGTTGCTAATTAATTAATTTCCTATCTTAATTTTATTTTTTCTAACTTTCAACTAGCGTGCTTTTAACATAAAACTGAATACAATATGTAATAATAATAACTTAATAAGATTAATGAAAAATATTGAAGGAGTGTCCAGCTGTCAAAATTGCGAGAAAATTATACATTAGCATGGTTCCAAAGGTGTGGGTGCACTCTTCGTACGTTAGAGAGAATCAGAAAGCTGTTTGAAATGAAACGCATAAAGAAGCACATGTATTTCTTTTCTTGTTTTTCTTCTCGGTATTAGTAAATTGGGCCTAATGGTGACGGAAGTGGGAAGGTATTCTACCCACGCGTCGCTTCTCTCAGGAGGGACACCCAGAGATGGTGTCGCTATATGTTCGGGGTAGATAACGCTGAGCAACCGCTAAGCCTATAGTTGCGGACTTGCGGGTGTAGGCAAAACGTCCCACCACGACCTTTCAGGGGAAGGAAAAATCGGGTTGGAGATGAGTGTACTAACAGAGGAGCTGACTTGCAAAAGGGTGTGTCTTTAAATTTTCAAAATCGCGCTCTCTACCTAGTAGTTCTATGCAGGCAAAAACGAACATTGTAGCCGTCGTAAGGCATGCAAAACAGCGTATCTACAATATAATACTTTTTAACTTAAGTTCTCGAATAAATGTCTAAATGTTTGAAATTAAACTGTCTAAAAAAAACATGAATAATTAATATTAATATAAAATAGTAAAACTATGTTATTGCTTTTCGCAAGAGATCCTAGCATAGCCAGAACGAGTTACTCACTGTATTTAGATTGAAACATTTTGGTACTTTGCATTTTACCAGCATAAATTATTAAGACACAAGGTACTTCAAAAGTACTAACTCGTGACTTACATTGTTCGTATGCTTACCGTGCTCCATAAACTCCACGATTCCCAGCAAACAAAGATTAAGATGTAAACAAGGATAAAAAAATAACCATTCTACTCCGTACAGTTTTATAGCCATCGTGACCACACATGTGTAACCAATGTGCAAAAAAATAACCATCAGAATGAAATTTGAGAACAATGGTTTTAATAGATTTCTAATCCTTTCGGTTCTTTTGAACATCCTTCTGCCGATGTTCGCATAACGGACAGCCTCGTAAGAAGAGTTTATCCGTAACAATAGCCAGGAGAAAAACACAGTGAAGTATAACTCGTAGCTGGTTGGCCACAGCGTGAACAAATGGAGCATGAAAACCCAAAAGAAATATGAAAAATTGGGAATTTGAATCCTGGTTGTTCGTATCATCAATAGGATTATTCATTATTGTGTTGTACCAAAAACACAGGTAAATGGCAGAAGAACAGACGATGTGAAATCGAACTATCTGATTAGTTTGTTTGTTTTGGACCAACGTAGAATTGCGTAATATTAATTTGGTCAGTTTGGAAAGTTGTTCCGAATTGTTATGGACAAAAATGGACAGAAGAAATCCAGACAGAGTTTTTATCAGGGTAGATATGTAGTAAATTCTTTGGGTACTGTACATTTTTTTCAAAACAAAATCATTTTAAACACCTGACCAGTGCGAATAAAGAACTGTTTGTCATGCGACTAACAGTGATGTTCTTCTCTTTGAATGAAATCCAATTGGTTTTTGTGAAGTTGGAGAAGATCAATCTATAATTCCGTGAAAACGAAGGATACTCAAAAGAAATCTTTCTTCTCTTGCAACAGGTGTAACTTCTCTCTCCATATTGAAAAAAAAAATTAGGTTAATGAAAACACGATTTTCAAGTAGTTTTCTTATTTCTACATATTAAAAAATTTTAAATTCTTCTCAATTACTCCGAACATTCTCTACCGGCAACAATTTTCGTTGTCTACTTTTGCTGCATTAGAGATTGAGTGTGCAGTTGTCGCGCACACTATTTGTCTGTTTTTTGTTTTACTTCTTTTCTTAATAATTACTTATTCATTAGTTTTATCGATTGCAAATTATTAGCACAGATGATGCAATACCACCAAATTAAAAGAAACGTTCGAGATTCTTGGCGTTTGTGATCTCGATCAATTAGATCCTATGTATGCAAAAGCAAAAAAATGAAAGACATGCCATTTTGTTTTTATTAACTTAATTTCTTTTCTCAATATTTTTCTTGACTTGGTGCTGTTTACTTAAAAGCTGAATGCAATTTGCAAAAACAAGATTAAAGAAAACTTGAAGGTGTGGGTTCTAAGTATATTATCTGAATCTGTCAAAAACTGTGCTGGAGAACGAAACATTAGCATACAGCAGTAGTACCATTTTTATATATACATAATATCAATGCACTAAATTCAGAATGAATACCAGTAGAAGTACGCCAGAAAGTAACAGTTATATACTTACCGTAGCAGTTAAGCAGCCGCAGTCCCAGCACAGCACAAACAGGGTATACAAAAGCTTCCATAACATTACTTGGTCCTCGTCGAAAACTGATTCGGAACTCATAAACCTCGACCCAAAGCAGATATATATGAAACTACGAAAAATATAAAGTCTAAGTAACGGCGAAAAAACGATTTTCAGGCGATCGGTTTTATCCTGCAGAGTTTTGAACTGACGTAAAAGTTTGTTTGGACTTTCAAAGTTTCGAAACTCCGAAGACATTCCTTCAAACGAACAGATTAACCAAACCATGAAAACGAGCACAAAGAGAGTAAAACCGGGAAACAGAAAAAATATTGTTGAAACATCATAAGCGATATTTAAACAGCAAAAAAGAATTTCTGAATATGTCGCGGTTGAGAACTCGAAATATCTCAAATAAAATTCTATCATTTTTCCGTCGAAACGTGATATGAATGCGACGAGACTCTTTGCAGTTAAGACTAGAAACAGAATTCCGACGAAAGAGTCGAACATTATACGTTTTACTGGAGTTCTTACGTTCTGCTTTAGAATGAATTGTACAAACTGTTCAAATTCTGAACGACTGCGTTGAACGTGAATAAAAACAAGTAACGTGATCAATGTTTCCATAAACGTTGCTGTCTGAAAGAGAATTTTTCCAGAACTTGAAGTAATGTAGATGAATCGGACCAAGCCGACGAATGTCATACAGACCCACAGGAGAGAACTTGCACCAAGCACGAATTTGAACAAAACTCTTCTTTTCTTCTTCTTTGAATCCCCATTTCTTTGAACAATAGAATATATATCAAATATCCAAAACAAAATGTTCTCTGTTATCAGGAAAGCAGGCATCTTATAAATTTCAAGTAAGACGAGTTTATACGTTTCTCTGCAAACTATGGAAAGGTTTACAAAAAACTACGATTTTGGCATTATGAATAGAAACATAAAATGTTTTATAACTTCAAAAAATTTTTACGTAAGTTGTTTATAACTTTCGCAACTCGTTGCCTGGGGAAACTACTTTTATTACGCCAATTTTATTTGCTATCTCTACTACGAGAATATTAAAATGCAATGAATAGTAATAAGGTAAAGAATATAGTAAGAATAAAGTACAGAATAATAAAAAAGTAAAGTAAAGTTAAGTTAGGTTAAACATAGATAAGTTAAGTTATCTACATTATTATACCTCAAACATAGAAATCAATATTAGCCACTTAAGAAGGTGAAGGCATAAACATTTGGTTTACGCTTATCCACTTATTTCTTTACTACATAATTTCCTCTTACAATGCAATTATGTATGACAAAATGAATAGTTTTCCGCTCACGGAGGGGTGAGAGTAAATATACTACAGAGTATTATCATAATTTTAACAAAAATTAGAATCGAGAGTAAGAATTCTGTAACCTTTAACATAAAAATGTAAATTCTAAAGACTGAGCTCAGACTTTTACATACGTATAATCATTAATGAAAGTTGAGTGAAAGTTAACCAAAGTGCTACTTACAACTGCAGTCAGGCATCCACAATCCCAGCATAGAAACAGCAGAATATATAAATGCTTGCAGAGCATTAGTTTATCAGCCTCAAACAACGTATCGAAGATCATGTATCTTGCGCCGAAACAAATGAATACGAAACTACGAAACACGAAAACACACAGTAAAGGCGAAAACGAGATTTTTAGCTCATCGACCTTCTTCTGTAAGGTTTTGAATTGACGAAAACGTTTGGTTTCACTCCCTGGGACAAAACTGGAAAAGCGTAAATCATAAATAATGTTTAATGAACCGATTATCCAGACCATGAAGACTGCAACCAACAGAGTGAAACCAGGAATTACGATGAATACGGATGTAGCATCCGATGCAAAAGCTAAGAAACAGAAGAGGTCTTCGATCCAGGTCGAGTTGTCTGGTGAGAACTCGAAATATCTCCTATAATATTCATTCATTTTTCCTTCAGATTCGGTGAAGAATGAGATGAAAATAACTGCTAAGATAAAAGGAATCAAAATCGCGAGGAAAGTATCCAACATGATTCGGTTTGGTGGATGCCTCTTCTTCAACTTTTGAATGAATCGAACTGTTCGTTCAAATTTTGAACAATGGATTTGACAGTAGATGAATGTGAGGAGTAAACAGACTTGGTTCATCACGAGTGTAAATTGAAATAATATCTTGCCGGAATTGTTGGATATAAACATTAAACGAACTAGTGCAATGAAGGAGATTATGAAAATAAAAATTCCGTACACGAGTAAAAACAGAACAGTTTTTTTCTTCGGATCTTTGTGAACAATACAATATTTGTCAAATATCCACAGTAAAAGTATTTCAGTTATTGATTTGAAGTAGGGCATTTTCTCCTTAGGTTTCAATCAGCTTGAGAAGCATAATTAGAAGTAACACAATATCGTTTTTGGATCCAGTTTTTAAGTCAACGATTACGATGTTTTCACAGCATCCGTAGCCTTGCGTTTTTAACAATCACATATTGGGAAAGTCGGGGTTCGACCAACCAGAGACCTTTAGTTATTAGAAACGCACAGAAACTATGTATTTTTACTTCAAATCAGGAATAAACTCATAGCTAAAATGAGCATTAATAAATACAAAATTAATGAAATGTAATTGCAGACTTTATAAAACATTTTATAAGAAATTCCTGGTTTTATATCAACGTTTACGTTCAGTTTATCGCACGCTAATGAAAATAATGTTGTTTTTGTCTATACCATTATTCAAATAATATATAAAATCAATCATTTTTATCAAACGATACAAATAATATTGATTTTCTTTAATATTACTTAATATAATTTTCTTAGAAATAACAATTAGTCATTTTCACATAACTGGATAAATTGATTGTTTTTACTTGCTTATGTCGTTAATTAATTTCTTTCAAAAACATTACTTATTTTTATCGCATGATAAATTGAGTTTCCTTATTATTTGCTGTATTACAGAGATCATTCCAAAAGTTATGCACACTGCGCTGCCGCGAAGAAGAGGCTGAACTAATCAAGCTGAAACTTGCCAGAATTGCAGTTCAGGTGTTTTGCTGGAAACATCTATTTCACTTTTTACCATGTCCTGGAAATTAAGGCACAGTCTAGAAGTGACTCTAGTCTAGAAGAACCTCTCACAAGTCAGAAATGACCATTGGAATTTCCCTACAGAATCCCATTGGGAACTCTTCTAGGGGAATTCCAAGAGAAAATCCTACTGAATCCCCTTTGGACATTAACACGTAGATTCGTATATCTCATACCTCTCTTCATTTCTGTAAAACAGACCTGTATATCCACATTACTGTAACAGATTAGTGATTAATACTAAGGTTACGTACCATTTGTGTCAGCCGACACGACTCCCAGCAGACAGAGAATAGGATGTATCCGGAAAGAACTTTCACAAGAATCATAATTTCATGTAGTTTTAAACCCAATGTGTTTACGCAGAAATAACAAATATTCAGAGATGTAATCGCAAAAATGAAGGTAGTAAACTGTAATTTAAAACGATTTAAAAGTCTGTCAATTCTTCTAGAATGCATCAGCATTATTATTGAGTTAGTAGATACAACGGTCTCGTAGCAAGAGGCTAACAGTAACTGTTGACACGTGAACAATAGAACGAAATAAAGTTGATAACTCACTGGCCAGAGCGAATACACGAGGAAGTTAAAGCTCCAAATGTAACGAGTAAAGTCTGAATTGATTATTTGGATCCAATTTTGTGATGTATGAAGTTTAGTTCCGAACATAAAGTACCAACTATATCTTATCATTAGTAAAACAAATAACACACTGATTGCTGAAGTGCAGACGAGGTAAAATCGGAGTCTCCACTTAGTTCGGTTTTTGGCGAATGTAGAAATAAGTAAAATATCTCGAGTCAATTTGTTGATCTCGGCGAACTTTAAATGGGCAAAAACGGACAGAAAAACTCCAGTGAGACAATTAACAATAACTGGGAGATTGTACATTCTGTGAGTGTAAAAGTTTCCAAAAAGAAATACATTGAAGAAGATTTGAGTGCCGTGTAACACAAACTGGACCAAATGCACGATTATAATAAACAGAGAAAACTTTCTTCTCTTGGTGCAAGAATGTCTCCTTTCAGTAACAAAGTTCGTATCAAGGATTCTGTAAAAATGAAGAATACGAATTATAATATTTTCCTCCACTGAAGCAACTGGAAGTTTTGAATACATTATACTTCTAAGCCCTGTGTCCATTGTATTGATTTAGGGTTTCTTTTTAAGCTTATTCTTAGATATTCCTCAGTAGTTCACATCCAAAAGTTTAAATATTTCCTGAAGTAAAGAGCTGCTTTTAGGAATTGCAGATTGTTTTACAATACCCCGTAATATAATTTAAGTTATAACAAAATGTATAGTGTTGCACACTGTAGTGTTGTGTTTTTTTTCCAATTACCAGTTCAGTACAGTAATACATGAATCGAATTTTCTGTACGAATTTTCAGTACGTGAACGAAAATATACCAAAGGTACAAATATATCGAATGTTTACATTTGAAAAAGTTTTGCTTAATCAGATATTTTTCGTTTTATTTTGCAACGAAATTTGTTTACTCGGTTTGCTATTTGAAAATAAAATGTGTGAATGAAATGAAAACATCATTTAAATTTCTCATAATTGGAAAAATGTTGTTAATGTTATAAATGCACGGTCTAGTTTTTTTGTAAGTGCATGTCGTTGATTATAATATTGAATATTCTATAAGTTTTCCTATTACGATAAGGGTTGCCTTTTTTTCCCACGTTTTATACACTTATTTTTAATAATACGTTGTAGGTAAGCGATAACAAAATGTGTGTTTCAAATAGCGAAGAGAAAAATTAATAAAATAAAACTATTTCTACATATTGTTAGCAATAAATACCAGTCCATACTGTACAATATAAAATTTGTAACAGTCTTTCTTCGTGGGTGTCGCCGACCGGTACTTGCACCTGCGTCCGTCCGTCTCCCCGTCCCAGGGGCTG
>JAQFYH010000259.1:0-14172 GCA_034694405.1 Scolopendrellopsis subnuda
CTGCGCACCACACAGCGTGCGCGGGAGACGCATGGCGAGAGAAAAAGTAACTATTAGCAGATTTTTAGCTTTATTACGTCATTGCGGGAATGAGGGGAACTGTATCCATTGTCATCTATCCATGGTTTAAATAATAATTAACTTACAGTTAGTTTAATCGGAAAATTATTCAAGTGTCTGTCACCAAACCCGCTATAGATTTGTCCCTGTTTGTGAATTTGCCTTTATATTTACTTCAAGATCTCCCAGCAAGTCATTACAGCTACAAGTCCCTTTTTTAATGCAAAAAACAACCACTATTTCTTCATATAATGCGGATATCGTAATAACGTCTTAATATTATATAAATGACTCAGAAGTTTTATTATCACTGTCGCAAATGTAAAGCAACCGGGTCTAATAAAACTTGGGAACGTTAAAAATTGTGAAGAAGGGGGCGAAAAGAAGTTATAAAGTTGTTAACGGTATTGAAATTACCTTTTTTTATAACCGAAAATACATGAATTTTTTTACGGACGCAGATAGAATGCAAATAATTTCGGTATCTTTGAACGTCAATAACTTATATTTCCAGGATATTCAATGGAATTTCCTTTTTTTCTGTTGAACCGGCAAGCGGAGCCGAAAGATGTTTGAGCACGCGATCTCGTCTTACACAAGCGCACCCCTCTTTAGTGCCAAGCTGGAATTTGAAGCACTCAACAATACAGCACAATGCAGGGTTTTTTTTTAGTGGGATGTTGTGGCTGAAGTGGGTTGTTCTAAAAGGGGATTTGGGATGTTGTAAAGTACATTTTGGGTTGTTGCGATTCTCAACATCCCAAAATCATCTCTGTAACATCCCAAATCTATTGAGTCAACATCAATTTTTCGAGTCAATAAAGTGCATGAAAACCTACCAAATTCAACTTATATTTTAAAATTTTTCACCTCCGGCGGCTTACAGGTTTAAAACCCCCGAAATTTTTGAAAATACTGTAAAAATTGAGCGAAAAAACCCTTTATTTCAAAAAGTTTGCACCCAGACCCCCTTCCCCCGCTTGTTAACTAGGGGAGGCATATCAGGACCCCCACTCCCCTTTGAAAAAGGAAAAAAAAAGTGGGTTGTTGTAAAAATTCCTTAAGAAACCCCTGGCACAATGTGAAGCAGAGACATGTATCCACTCGATTAATGCAGCCAACAAAATTCACTGCTCCCACTAATCTTTGGCCCAATTAATGTTTCACAATTTCCTCTGCAAGAGAGATATGTCGTCATGGCTACCTAGACCATCTGATACGAGATAAGCTCCACCAATTTCATTCTGCATGAAATTTATTAATTTTTCATTCAAACAATTATTTTCTAAAAATTCTCCAGAGAGTAACGAAAGATTAAGGGAGGATCGACTCAAGATCTCTAGTCAAACAAAATTGTCTTAATTAATTTCGCGGATTAGAGGTTCTTCTCTCTTAGAGGTATATGAGCAGCAGCAGCAGCATCGGGTGGGTTTTACAGAAGACGCGCAACAGTCGTACAGAGACTATAATTAAGTCCCAAAGAAAAAGATCACCAGGAGAGAAGGATGTTGTTTGAACATTGGATTTTTATCATCAGCAAATTGAATGGGACGGGAGGGGGAGGTCTCCTTGGCTATAAGAGCATTACAATTTGGCTTCTTCATTAAGGCTTTTCTTCAACTGTACTAACTGATACTTTTCAGGAATGTAAATTATTAATCCCTTTTATTGAGTTGAATGACTTCTTCGGTCTCATATTTCTCGCCAACTTGTTTTCATTTGGTCGAACTTGTTTTCTTATTAAGCTTATTCTAAAAACCGTAATTCTAAAACCCTAATTTTACAATATAAACATTTTAGTCTATGTTTTTTACTCTGTATTCCTCATTAGTTCAATCATTATTATTGTACGTAATTAACCGTTAACATGAACCTAATTTTGTATTATGTAAGTTATGGTATTCGGTTCTTCGTTTTACTTTGAGTTGGGTAAAAAGAATATTCAAGACTATTGGTCAATACCCCGTATAGTGACATAAATCCGACTGTGTAAAACGTTTAGTGTTTATTTAGAAACAAATAAATTAAAATTCCTGACAGAATGATACGTTCCATGATCTACAAAAGTATATCCGTCGACGATATTTTTGTATCATCAGTCACTCACTCGTGATACTTTTTTGTAAGTTTTATTTTTTTCCGCAGCTATAAATCGTTGACCTGAACCCTCTGAAATCATCGTTTAAAACTACACAATGTATTTTTCTTTCTACAATATGTTAATTAGAGGGCTTTATTTTATTGCTTTCGAAATAAATAGAAAATGAAACCACAATAGTCTCTTCTTCCTCTGAACTCTAAAAGCTATAAAGCGAGTTCTGATGATACGCGATCATCAATCATGATTAACTTTTGAGATCGAGAGTGTAAATTAGGTTGCGATTTCCCGTCAACTTTAATTTATCTAATAAAGGACCTCGAGAAGAAGGACCATAAAGTTTTTGGGGCTGCGGCTAACCAATAATTATTAGCCTGTGAGAAAAGGGGAAAAGTTGTTTTAAAAGGGGGGAAAAGTAATTTGTCTTATTTCTATTTTTATCCCCTTCTTTCCTTTCTGTTCGTTTTAAAGTTGTAACTTCTTTTTTTCCAATTTAGACAGTCGTCGCGCGGAAGGAAATACTTTTGTTCGTTAATTCATCAATGGGATCGGAATTTAAAAGCGAAAGTTTTTATTTCAGTGCGACAAATTGCGTTTTAAGAAGCAGCTATTTGTTGGTGAAAGAAACTGGCGCAAAGATTGATTAAAGAAACGTCGAACGAGAAACAAAAGCGACAAAAGTGAAAGTGACATCCCTCTATCGAATACAGAAACTCTAATTTTATAATTTTGTCTGTTCTTTGCAATGTACAAAGAACATCAGATTAATAATGATTGTTGTGAAATGCGCATTAATTTTGGTTTTCCCTTAGCAACACCGGAAACATAAACGGTTTGCAATGCAAAGCGATGGGCTAGAAAACTGTTAATTTTGCTGGTTTTTGCAACTCTAACCTATAACAATCTTCCACTTTGGCTAGGAAAAGGTATGCATTCATTTCCCAAGTCACTGGTTGATTATCCCGTGAAGTCTCCCCTTTAAACAAAAGCCAAGAATGGCGCGCGTGAGACAGTCTGTCCATTACACCTGATAAACTTTGTTTTAGCAGATATATTAATGAACTCTTACAACTTTTTTATAATGCTAGTTAACCAACTTGTGTTTTTTTTGCTGCGCCAGTTGGACCCTTTTGCCTTGATTACTAGTGCTAATAAGAACTTTTTCTTTTCTTTTGCAGTTGTTTCGCATTCATTCATCGTAGACAAAAAACAAAGTAGACCTGGTAAGTACTTTCTCTCCTTTTTTCCTCTCCTTTTTTTCGGTAAAAAAAGAGCGAGTTTATCCAAGTGGACGACGAAAAAGCCCAGAACAGAGAATTGCATCCGGAATTATTCGAAAAAATTCGTTCGTGACGCTTTACAAAAAGTTAGTACCAAAGGGTTGCCACCAGATTTTGAATAAAAGTAGTTTTTGGCCAGTGAATGATCTCGATGTTGGCGCCACTGTCGTTCTTGAATCTTCCTCAATCAGTTTGTTATCAAATAAGGTTGGTGGATTAATAGTTTGCGATCGCACACACGCAAACGAAACACCTTTGGAACGAGAAGATTCGGTTTTTTTCTGGGATTCTTGTTTATTTATTTATTTTGCTGATCAATATTGAAGAGATGTTTGAATTCTTGACCACAAAAATACTTATTTTCTATCTCGAAAGCACGAGAGAAAAAGGATCTTCCCAACTTTTACACGTATAACGAATGGGTAGCCCACTTGGGGCATTCAGATCCCAACGGAATATTGCGCAAATCGTAAATTTTTACTCTCCAGAACAAATATCGTTTGGGCTAGTAGTCCCCAGAGACCAATATCAGAACTCTGCTTGTATTACACATGTCTAATACAGTCGGTAATGTCTACTGGCATTGTCTATATAGGCCGAATGCCCGTTATATATTTTTTTTTAACCCCAAAATATATCCGTTGTTTACCTGAAAGAAAAAGATATTTTTTTATGATTTCTTTTTATTGATTTCTCTCGTAAAATTGCTGTATATGGGTGGAATTTTAAAAATAAAATAGCGTCGTAATTTTAAATGTCTTCCGAATGGGTCCCTGGAGAGAAGTTTAAAACTTTAAAGATTAATTTCTCTCGGTTTTCACGAAAGAATAGGATTTATTCGCACGGGTCAAGGGAGGGGGGTTGATGTATAACCCATACACACGCGGCGTCACCATCTGAATTCACAAAATACGAAGCAATATATATTTCCCCTTTTTATTACCGCGCAGTTTGGGAATTCCCATTTTTCGGGATTCATCCGGAGAAAGTGAGAAACACAACTGAATCACTGAACCGAATCACTGAATCATCTCGACAATTTATGTAAGTCATAGTGTATTGAAACTTATAAAACCAGGGTTCGATTTTCCGGGGGGTTCAACTCCCCTTCCCCCAGTTCCCCTCTAAAAACAAACTTTTAACATTACAACTCCCAGTTCCAAAGTCCAATTTGACCCGCCCAACCCCCCCCCCACCGTTCAAATTTCACAAATCTATCTCTTTATAAAACGCTCATCCTCAGGCAACTAAATTCGATTGCATTGCACACGCTCTATAAAACATTCTTTCAAGAATCCACTGTTTCGACAAAATTTAGGCGGTCGTGTTAGCCATTCAGCTTCCGCTAAGGCAGGTGAACCAGAATAAATAAAAGTCATGACGTGTGACTATAAACTATGCGGAGGCTTGTTATCTTTTTATTGCAGTCCAGGTAAAATAATCACATATTCTTTTACCACCTAACGAGTTGGGATTGGGTAAGAACCACCCCAGGTGCTGAAACCATCCACCAAGGGACTTGTAAACAAATACCTGCGCAGGGGGGAGAGAGAGGAGCGAGACCTTATAATTTCATTTGTCTTTAACTTTCTGTCAGCTGGGAAGTTTTTAATGCAAGTGGTCATGCCGAGAAAGGAGAGAGTAGTCTTCAAACCCAACAATAAAAATGTCCCTTTCTTTCCTAGCTTTTGTTTCATGTATAAATGTAAAGATAAAAGATAGAGGTAGCAGCACCACACATTTACACAAGGGTAATCAAATGTTAGAGAGAAAGCTGTGTGGAAGAAACAGCTGTATTTGTTATAACAACCAACGAAACTATAAAAATTGTTGTGGTGATTTGTTACTGGTTATTTTGCAACTAGATGGAAACAGTGAGTGGATAGAATTACAAGAAACAAATATGAATTGTTTGGATTATTTTGGATCTTTTAAGAGGCGAAAATTGAGGTATGGAATGTAATGGTTTCTTTATTTTGGGGGTGTCAAAAGCTTCAATGAGGCATGCAGGACCCTCGAAATTGGACTCCTGGTCGTCGGAATCCTAACCCAACGACTCTTGTCTACGCCGAATGCCATTTGAAAATATTGTCGTTACCCCATTTATTTTTCCGAAAATAATGTTTTCTTCGAAAAGTTCTGAAACCTCACATTTCTCTCCACTATTTATGAATATTTTCTTGGATCTGCTCAAAGGAGTTTGGGTGGCCAAAATATTCCTTTTTAAACTTTACAATTCCCGGTATTTAATCACCTCCAGGACTTTTAAATTATCTTCTCTATTCGATATATAAATGTCTTTCGGAAAAACTTTTTTAAAACCTCTTTTTTTTTCACTCCGTTGACATGACAGAATCTAAAGGTTTCGGTTTACTTAAATTCTATGTTATCCTAACCTCCCATCTCCTAGCATTTCTCACTTTTTTGCCTTCTCTTCCCTCCCCTTTTTTTTTACCCCGACATCAACCCCTTTCCATTTCCGAGCCAAAAAAAAAATCTGAATTTATGTGACAAGTTACTAGGGTGTAAAAATTTTTCTTGGAGATAGGTTTTCACTTGCCTGCCTGGATGCCTTGCGCCTGTTTTTGGAGGCAGCTCAGTATCAAACCCAATGACATTCCTATTTAACTATATCTCGCGAGCGGTATGTTACAACTTTTTTCTTTTCTCTTTGTTCTCCTCCGGTTTTTTGCTGCGATAATTTACGGTGATTGAGTAGAGGGAAAAGCTAACGACGTGAATATTTAGTATGCTGCATTGTTAATTGTAGAGATACAGGGGGTAACGATCATTAAAGATATACAAGTCCAGAAAAAAAGCGTCAATGGAGAGAAGCGTTTACAAGTTTCGCAAGGTATCGATTTCTGTGTTTCCTCCATTTGCAGAAAAGACTCCCGGCCGAAATCAAAGGAAAACTAGGGCTTTCATGTCCTAGGAGGGGTGCATTTCAACCCCTATTCCGAATAATTCCACTAATTCTGATATTAAAATCGTAAAACTCCAATCTTCCTTATAACAGTAGAAATTTTTATAAATGACGACTCTAGAGATGATCACATGTCGAAAGACAAAACTGAGTTTTTCAAGATTCGAACCCACACAGTTTTTTTCTTTCGACCTGTGATCATCTCTAGAGTCGTCATTTATAAAAATTTCTACTGTTATAAGGAAGATTGGAGTTTTACGATTTTAGTAGAAAAGACGGCTTCAACTGGATTTCTTCAATTAATTCTGATACGATTTTCGTAATTTTTGATAACGTAATGTGTTAAAAATGTGTCAATACGCAACAGTATTAGTACCGAATACTCAAAAGAGAAGTTATGGGGGCCCAGTTTGTCTTTGACATGAAGCAACGGCTCTAACCGTTCTATTCTGTAGCAATAAGTGCATCTCATTTAACTATTTATTTAACTAAAGTCTTACTTCAAAAGAAACAAACGTGGGAACTGCAACAAGACGATTTCTTTTTCGCTGATAGGGGAGAATCTGCAGAGCGTCCAGAACCATTCGTTCAAAATCTACTTCCATCGTTGACAGACAAGAGTGGGATGCTCTGTCAAGTTATAAAATCTTCCCCCAACATCGGGGGTTAGGAAAGCAGAGACTCTAATCATTCAGCAACTGTTCGAGACGCGAGCGAGAAAGAGGAAAGCTAACTACTTCGTTCCACCATCTCCCAGAAAAAGTGTTATTTTTTTCGTCGTTCCATCATTCCCCGCATTGTCTTTTTGGCCATTATCCAATTTGGAGATTGTCTGGAATAAAAAAAAATATCTGTGGCGCGCGCAAAAGTCTCAGAATTAAAGGGTGAAGGGCTCTTGACATTATAGGGGCGGTTGGGAGGTGCAGAAATGATGAAGACACGGACTTTAGTAAATGATGTATACGATTTAGCCCGGCTTGTACTATAGCTGCGGATGACACATGTTTTTGGTAGATTGGCAGCAAATCTTAGATAAGATTTCTGGCGGAAAAAGAAAAGATTTTTTGGATGTTGTTTTGCTCTGGTCTCGGGATTGGACAAGGTAGAACACTGTATACGCGGAGATTTATGGGGTTTTTACAAAATGGTATATAAGAGATAGATAGTCATCTTTTTTTTTCTCAGCACTCTTGCGGCAGGAACCCAGCGGGGGCTGGAAAATGTGGAATTGTTTTTCAGGAGTTAATAATACATGAGCTTAAAGTTTCAGGAAGTTTCCTTGATGTTTTATTGACGTAGCAATTAAAGGGAATAAAGGCCACCACTTTTTAAAAAAAAAAGATTTTCGTCTATTAGAGAGAATCTGTTTGAAAAATTCCGACATATGCAGCAGCTAAGAAAGAACGCGTTTTGATAAAATCTTGTAACAAAATGGGGGTAGCACTATAGCTGGTCAAAGATAAACACTGTCACCTTGTCACGCGCTAGAGGATTCGATTCCAAAATGCGGAAGATAAAGGCTTTGGACTGGGAAGTATCTGAAAATGTAACAATTCATTATCTTTGAGGAGCTGCAGTGGTCGAGTGGTTAGCGCGCTCGCTATAGGCAACCTGAAGAAACGAGTTCGAACCCCAACGGCGGCAAACATTTTCAGTGTTTTCTCCTGACTACTTCGTATACTTGGAGGATAGTCCGCGTGCTCGTTTCGATAGATGGATACGTTGAACTTGAAGAATCCTGGAAAATGTGGATTCCAAGATATTGCAGGAGTGGAATATTGTCTTTGACCGATACCTCAACAATCGGATCCATTTGTGGTGACCAAGGAGGGTGGCTCAGGTATAAATCCACTTATACACTCAGCTGTACCCTTCTTCGAGAAGGATAATGAGAAGTTAGATGAGACTATATTGTAGATAACACAATCTTCCTTGGTTAAATCTTTTTGAAGAGTATGCGACTTGTTTCATAACTTTTTAAATCTCTACAGAGCGTTTAAAACCCGGTATAAAATTGATAATAGTCTGAAAGTTTGTTGTTGCGGAGGGAATTGTGGCAAACATATTAAACACACGTGCGGCAAAATATTATCACATAATTTTCATCCCAAAACTGATATACGATATACGAACTCGGGCACCATAACTATGCAGTAAACATTAATTATCACCTCCCATAAAAAGGGACCGGGTCTAAAGTAGATTTAAGACCTCTTCGTATATAAATTGGACCTGTATTCCCCCATGGATGATGCTAAGTTTGGCGGGGTCCTTATCTTAATGTCGCTAATTTATTGCAACCAGAGAATTATGAACTGTCGACGTGAGGGGCTGTTTTATAGTTTATAAACGTTGAGACCCCGGGAATATTGTGTATTTATTTTCGCAAAGTCATAAAGAAAACAGGTCATCCTAGCTTGGAAATGACGTCATCATACACTATATGTACAATATAATAAATTCTTAAAAAGTTAAAATTTATATTATAGTTTCATCCTTACGATGTAAAGCGAAAAATAATGAGGTTTTTTTTTTTTAATCGTGCTTGAAAAAGGTTCGGATTTAGAATCAGTGCATAACGCCAACAATAAAAAACGCGCGCGTGCGTATAAACCAACAAAAAAATCGCTTGCAAAAAATAAACGCAACACGTGAGAAATTTAACCATCGAACACGTGAAAACGCACGCGCCGTTTAGTGAAAAATCTCAAGCTTCCGATTTAAAACCAACAAAAATCAAACGAATTGCATTGTTACGAAATAATTTTCGTACCTTGTCCTCTGTAGTATGAAAATATTGATTTTTACAGAGGTATTGAAACGTTACAAAAATGTTGAAAATGGGGTTACTCTTCCACAGAGTCAGGGGGTCATTTAAACTTCGAATGACATAACCCGCGAGAGCATCTGCGGTGCATATGCTATGTGACTGATAATCTATGTCTTTTCTGAAATGCAGTCTCACCCCAACGGCAGCAGAGGAAGTTCTGTGTACAGATTACACTTTTCCTGTCAACGCTTCGTCTCTCCCGGGATATTTTAACGGGCGGCTGTAAATTTTGCAAGGGGCGGTTTCTTTTAACACGTGCGTCGTGTCACAGCTTATGCTGAAGATGCCGATTCGGGCCAACGGAAAATTTACAAACGACACCCTGGAGATGTCGAATGCGACGTCGGTAGTTTCCAATTTCAAAACGAGAGATAGAAGATTTTTCTTAATTAATTTCTGTAAGAGTTCCTTTAATTTCTTACATTTTTATTCGTTAAATCGAATGAAAAACATGGTAGTTTTGTTTATTATTTTAAGAATTCATTTTTAATTTAAAGTGAATAACACACTTGATTTCCTGTATAACAATCGACATTTTCTGTATGGTGCATACGGTTAAGTAACGCAGCAACCGTATGCACCATACAGAAACGTTCGACATTGACGTCACATCAAATACGTTATTCCCTTTAATTTTTATTGATTTTAGAGATTCTGAATTCTTATGGGATAAAATACTACACGTCTACACCGTAACTCCGGTGGTGGGTACGAGTCCGATTCTAATTTGAACGATTATTTATTAGGTTGTAGACCCCTTCTGCAGTTCTCTGAACCTTGCGATGAAAAAGGAATTCCAAAAATTGTCATACTCCGAAAAAAAAAGAGTTGTTTTAGACTATTATAGCAACCAAATTACTGTTTTACAATGAATTAAACAAGAAAGCATTAAAAAGATTGCAAATTACATTCAGTCTATCTTTGGGTGCCATCTAAGTGCGTTTCAACGGAATCAATAGATAAGTTAATAAAAATTATTCAAAATACTTCTGGAGTACTTAATAAATATTCATGGTTATAACCAACTTTATGAATATTAATCGATTCCCTTCATAGAAACGTGGGAACAGGAATAATTACATTATTTAAAATAGAATTTCTATTAAGTAAATAATTTAGCGATATCGCTTTTATCTTTAAAGGACCACATTGGCTTTATACTGTAATACTCTTAGTGTGTTAAAAAGATAATAAATAAATAAACTTATTTGCTTTAGATTGTCTACATTAATTATTTGTTGTTTCTGAGATAATTTTAATTCATTTTACGCAATTCGTCCCGTCAGGATGAGCTCAACCAATCAGAAGGCCAGATTTTATATTTTTCGTAAAATGATTTAAAATTATCTCAGAAACAACAAAAAATTAATATAGACAATCTAAAGCAAATAAGTTTATTTATTTATTATCTTTTTAACAAACTAAGAGTATTATAAAGCCAATATGGTCCTTTAAATTTTCTTGTTGTGGTTAGGCGATATAATCTGAATTTGTAACTAAAAAATCAGTAACTAAAAATCAGTAGACCCGACTGTATTTTTTTCTTCTGCTTTTTCTTCTGCTATTTACGACTTCTAGGCTACTGTGCCTTATGCTCCCATTTATTTTTTATATCTCTTAGGTTTTAAGTTGCTGTGAGAACTATTTTTTAAAGAGATTTTTTTTTTAGACTTGATGAGGGGGTGGGAGGGGTTCAAGTGTGCTGCTGGAGTGCAGGGCATGAAGAATTGCACACACGCAAAACCTAAGTACCGCAATTAACGTTTGGAGTATGCCTGAGTCTAGAGAATCCTTTTTAAAATTGTTTGATATATTTTATTATAATTAGATTTGACGGGTAATGTGTTTTTGCCACATGTTCCATCATCCCCTGCAACTAATGAACGTCGAAATGCTGGACAGATTTTCTTTTGAAGTTATTTCCTGTGGCTTTCGAGAAATTTTCTAAACCGCGATCTCATGGTTTTAAACAAAAAAATTCTACTCTAATTATAATTCAAACCAGTCTTATAATAGCGTATAAATTAGCGGAAAAACTCGGGTTCTTATTAAAATTCCCCAGAGGGGAAAAAAATGAGATTCGGTCGAATTCTAAATGTTGGGCAATGTAAGTTTGGCATTTACGTCAAAGTTCTGCGTGATTTAAGCAAGAAAAACGACATCATTCACGTCAGACATTGTTTGTAAGCGTACAAAAGCGAATCTTATGATTTTTCTCTTGTCACCGAGGACTCGCAATGACGTAGGCAACATGACGTATTTGTGCGATAGTTTGTTAGCACACAAATTTCACATTTATCGGAGTTAACACCAAATTTTGGTATACATTTGAAATTTTTACATTGCAGGGATATGAATTGGAAAAAAACACTCACTGTGGTGCATTTTTCGCGTTGCGTTGGGAATGGGAGTGCACAGTTCGATATGAGACTCTTTTAAATGACTATTCAAGAACTTTCCCCGATTCAAAAATCAGCAGGAAATGTGCTCCATTAGTGTTCTCGGGATGTAGCAGCAGTACGTGGCTGCTTTATAGTCCGTTTGTCAACTAATCCGAACGTTCCTCTCTGTTTGTAAAGTTAGATTGATGTGGAATCTTGTCTGCGGATCCAGAATAACATGCCATAAAACTTGCAATTCTAATGTATATGTAGCAACGTGTCACCCCGTAATTCTAAACGATTTTTTTTTTCGGAATGGCATTCATGATAGGCCAAGTTGTTGAAAAGTTAGAGCTATTATTTCTCTTTACTGCTGCTGAATCTTTTTTTTTTCCTTCCTCTCTCTGTGAATGTTTATATTTATACATCTCGCGGACTGAAATGACGAACTGACATAAACAAAAATTTCTTCAGCTCAAAGGTCGTTAATCTTAGCAAGTGTTTATATCCAAAGGGTGGGATCGAGAGAGTTAGTTCATTTGGTACCACAGATTTCATTTTTGTTAGATTTAGGTTATAACCAGCACAGAATTGAAGTCCAGATAATCTCCATATTATTTTCGTTTGGATGCTGCGAAGCTGTAGGCCTATGTAAAAAAAAAAACAGGGCGAATTTCTACCGTCTAATCTATATTTGTCACGTGATTATTGATTTTGGGACTATAATTTGATTGCTATAGAATACAGGGTCACCTGACAAAAATCTTGTTTCGATGTTCGGTAACTCCAAAGCAATTCCACTGTCTAAGTCTAAGTGTCCATCACGTAACCGTTGAGATTAGAAACTGTACCAGTCAATCCATGGAATTACTTGGAATTCCAGTTACAGCTTGTAATAAAAGATTAATAACGCATCAGTACGTGACTTTATGACTTAAAAAGTAACGCGTATTTTGGACCACCCTATAATTCCTGGTTTGATGTAGCATGGGCCACCTAAGGAGAAACCATATACGGATAAATTGGCAGAGCCAAAAAAACTGACATCCAATGCTTCACTTCACTGTGTATTAGGAATTCAGACATATCGGTATTTAAAAAATATAAATAAAAAAACAAGCTGGTATAAAATATGATACAAAGTATTAAAATAATACTTCTCTCGCCATAGTTTTTATATTATAAACAATGCGGTGGGTGCATTTTCTCGCGAAACCAGATGTGAATCCTAAATCATTTTAAAATCTGATATGGTGAAATAAAAAAGAAATTAAATAAAAACTTTCGAAAGATATTGACCAATTCAAACTTGTAAATTTACGATTGAATAAACACGGAGAATTTTATTGCAGTTTATATTTCAACACAGGCTCTAAAGTCTAAATAACTTACAGTACATATTATTTACGAAGCGAAAACTACTGTAAGCTGGGTTTATAGTAAAGAGATTTCGGTCCAGTCTGGTCTCTGGCTGCGAACAAATAGTTTGAAAACTACATGTACGCTCACATCAATGTTGCTCAACTTTCGGATTTACCAAAAATTAGCTAATAAATAAGAAGTAAATTTCACGAGTACATTTTGTCGGATTTATTTATATTTCAGTGTGGCGCACAAAGGCCACCATCCGTTGGTCTAAAATTTGGTCTAAAAGTTGGTCTAAAATTGATCTAAAATTGGTCTAAAAGTTGGTCTAAAAGTTGGCCAACACAGCATTTGGTAGGTTTGTGGAATCTAATAAGTTTTCCGCTATTATTTTCGTCAGGCAGCAGAAACATATCGTCAGTGTAAAATTATATTCGGAAATTCTTCGGAAATATCGTAGAATATCTAGAAATAGATCCCGTGTCAGAATATATGATTTTCTCAGAATGGCTCTCCATTTCTCTGTATACCGTCTTCTTCTGCTACTTATTTATGAATCAATATAATATTTTTTTCCTCCGCAAAACCTGCACGCATTGAAAAATATAGCATCTACGATAGGGGATGCTAATGGTATTTTGACATAAAAATGTTCAGAGCAAGTAAAAAAAAAATCTGTCGGAAGGTCGAATGATAATGCAGTAGAGAGTTATAGAAGAAAAAGAAGAGGAGGCTATTAGAGAATCTTTTATAATGATGCTCAAGGAACAGAGATGAGAATCATGATAATTTTTATAGTTTTATTTCTCTGAACAGCAAATAAATTCACATAGGTTACGACATTCATTATGGACCTTCAATATTGTTGAGTGCTATCGTTACCTGGAACAATGATGTCCTCTATAATGGGCGCCTTTTTTCCGTTATCACCGTAATACATGTAATATAGAGTGTAAGTTGTGTGTTTACGTAAGCGTATCGCACGCATGTGACGTACATTTATAGGGCTTCCAGGGCAGAATCTAGTTCTCGCTCCAGAAGGCACAAAATGGAAAATGTGCATAAATGCACCCTTACATTTTCTTAAATAGCGTCTGGAATACTGTGACGTCAGCGGAAGAAAGGGTTCTCTAGCTATTAAATGTATTAAAGCTGCTTATGATCGATTAATTCCGCTTTATATCGATATTACAGTGTCGATTCGTGCCACCGTGGGAACGCAACGCAGCGTC
>JAQFYH010000260.1:0-14170 GCA_034694405.1 Scolopendrellopsis subnuda
AAGACTGAAAGTGGGTTTGGACTCTGTCTTCGACAAGTTATAATAACACGAACTATAAAGGATAGAGTGACAGGATAGACTGACAGGATTCCTTGCAGAATTTTCACGGTCGTCC
Source organism: Scolopendrellopsis subnuda (assembly GCA_034694405.1). Taxonomy (NCBI): domain Eukaryota; kingdom Metazoa; phylum Arthropoda; class Symphyla; family Scolopendrellidae; genus Scolopendrellopsis; species Scolopendrellopsis subnuda. The sequence continues at coordinate 116 of JAQFYH010000260.1, forward strand.
CTGAGAATACGAAGTTAAGCTGAGAACAGCCGTAATGCATAAGAAATCAACAAGCTAGATCTATTCTTAAACACTTCATCTTGCCAGTTTACGAATGAATTCAATAAAGAAATACATCACTTGGAGATTTTGGAATGTCTCAGAAGAACTGGCAGATAAAATTTCGATTCTGCAAATGTGCGACTCAAATCAGACTTAGAAAAGTGGCATACGGAGTACTTTAGAAATATCACTGAGATAAATTGTGGACGAGGCACAATATAGAGAAGAGAAAAATCGAAAGGAAAAGATCTATAGAGAAGAAAAAGAAGAGTCTGGATGAAATCAAAGCCTGAATAGGTACTACCAGTCAGGAAATCGTTGCACTGAAGAATGAAAAAATTAGTGTTTGACCGCCAACCTATACAAAATGGAGAGGACTTGAAGAATAAAATAATTGTATTGTTTATTTTAGTAACTTTTCGTTAATGCAAGCCCTATAACTTTACAGTAAAACTGGGTTTTCACCGAGTCCGGTTGCGTTGCTGTTAGTTGCGTTTACCGCTCTGATTGTTCAGAACCCCGACGTTCCCATTGGCTAACGCAACAAAACGCAATGCAACCGGACTAGGTGAAAACCCACAGTTTAGTTTAACTAATAGGCGAAAACTGAAGTGGATTATTTCAAACTGGGAATATGTTATAGAAAGTATTCTTCGATTGTATCTATTCATTAATTACAAATTTTATCTATTTCCGATATACGGTATCTGGTACTGTAAAGAAGGAGAATAAAATTTGCCTAGTAAATTCTTGGCAAGTCAGCTTAATCCAGTAATTCCGGATAATAGTATTATGATACCACGAATTTAAATAAAAAAAAATACCTAAACCTTAAATGCTGCGATAGGAAAAAAGGCTATTATTTACGAGAGAGTCAGTTGATTTTATAAGACTATTAGAATCTGCTCATCTTGCCGATTTTTTCCCCATAACCAGCAAACTTTTCAGCAATAAATTTTCCGCCTGCCAGATCGGGACCCATAAGAAATTATACGAGCCAAAGAATGAGTTATATATAATAATACGTTACATTATATTCACGTATATAAAAGATTTTTTTTTCGGCGTCGAACCACAAAATAGCTATTAAAATGACACGGGACATATTCAGACACTTTAAAATTTTATTCTTCCTTTGGGGGAAAGACTTGGAAGGGTATAAAAAGGGCAAAGCAGAATATTATATGCACAAGTAACAAAAAAAATATATACATTCCAACCTCGACTATCCGTCTGAGACCAAGCAAGTGACGGGAACGGGATTAGACAGGCACTGCACATGCATATTATACCAAACCGTAATGGCGTTGGGGTTTTTTTTTTGGCGAGAAAAAAAAAATTCCATTTTTTTGGGTACTTGTAAGTAACGCCACATTATATCGGAAGACGGGTCTGCATGGATTTGTTTTATAAAACAGCGTATGATTCCTTTCCTTCGTTTTACTGCGTTATAATGGTGAATTTACCATCAAAGAAAAGTAAAATATCAACTACCAATTTACTTTTCCAGTGAAACCAAGCAGAGTGCAGCCAACAGAGCATGAAATTGTGGGTGTGAGGTAACTGAATAACTGCGACTGTTATGCACTTGCGGCACTTGAGAAGTACTGGAGCTGGAGTTGAGAGTACACACAAAAATATTTTGTCTCATTTCAGTACCAGACCGATAACATTCGAAACTTTCATCTAATATTGGTGGTTGGTGGTTATCATGATCGCGGGTATACTGTATGTATAACACTACTATACTCTACCAGGACAGGTGACTGTTCCATTGGATCCTTTTTAGGAAAATTCCCACCAACTTTCCAACAGATCCATCAAATCGAGGGCACCGGCTTTAGGCGAATGTAAAATAAAAAAAAATAACTTAACGTTAGTTTCCTCCCACGTAATTAGAACCCGATATCAACAGACTGAAAACGATGATATTTGAAGCGGTTTTATTGAAACGTTGATGTTATACCGAGGCATAAACGTCGTTGATACAATACGTGACCTCTGAGACCTGCACTCCCGCAAGTTGATAATTTGTGGTTTGGTCTCCCATTTTTTTCTTCCCTAACACAGCGATTGTCTACGGCGATGCAAGTTTTACTCCTTTCACCAAAACCATATTTGTTGAATGAATTGCCGCTGGAACCAAGATCGTTATGCGGGGAAAAAGAAGGGAACCGCGGGTTTTTGAGGATCATGTTAAAACCCAAGGGGAAAAAATAAACAACCATCTAAAAGATACATAGAAACCCATAATATGGAGGACGAAATCGAGAGCAAAAAGATTTTCCCGGATCTCGTGGGACCTCCCGGATTCTTCGCTACAATATGCTTGATGGTCGGACGGGATAAAAAAAAATAATGGATCGATCGTTCTTTCTCTCTCTTTTTCTTTCGCGCATACCCGCACATCCAGCCACAAATCTACTATCGTTTTCCGTTATGGTGAGACAGAAAATATAATATAACGGACTGCCGCAGGTGATTCTCGGATGTCGAGGTCTCGGAAACTTATATAGTTCTTTAATAGCTCTTAAATTAATATTATTCTCCTCCCCCGAACTGTCGGAAGAGACGAAGTCCTCATAGGAATGATATCAAAAGAAATAAGATTGAAGAAAATGAAATTACATGGTTGTTTGAAACCGAGAAGAACTGTTTCTATAAACAGTTCTTCTATAAACAGCTGACCAGAGGAAAGCGAGAGGTTTATAGTATAGATTTTTTTGCGAGTTCTGGAATGAAAATAATAAATACAGAGCATAAAAGTTACGAATTGCATTAAATGTGTGCGGTAAAAATCGACAACAAAAATAATCGAATAAATGAGAGATCATATTGTTTTTGGTATTGGTGCGTTGCTTGTGGAGGGAGGGGGATGGGTGTTAATGATCACAATAATTGTGATCATTAACACCCATCCCCAACGAATTACGAACAATCAACATCAAAAACACGTTTTCTTGAGAGGAGAATATGAGAATATTGCAATGAGGAGAGTATTGTAATGGGATGAATTATCGGCATTGTAGTCTCCGAATCTCACAAGTTATTTTGTTGTATAGGTAACGAGGAACGTGTATGATTTTATAAACGAGTTCCTAATTTACCAAATCTTGTTCCAGACCTTTCGTCGCCGAAACCAGTTCTTCATGGGAAATTCTTAAAGCACGATATACTTATCCCTCTACTGTATCCTTACGTAGGACCGATGACGTAGGACCATCTCCGTCAACGCACGAGACTGAAAAATCAGCAATTATCGGTCCTACGAACGGACGGATAGGATAGATCACCGACAGGACGATCCTTCTGTGGGAATACTTGGGAATACCTCTCCCTCAACCCCTATGGAATAAACGTGCTCTAAAATGAATGGATGGATTGACCAAATCAATGTTTCCAATCTTTATTTAGTTACCCTGCCATGGGAAAATTGGCTCTCTCTTGTTTTAAACAACTTGAATACAATTCTGTAGTGCAATAAAGATAAAGAAAAGTTATGTTCCTCACAGAACATGATTTAATATTTCTCCTTTTTCCCGAAAAATACCCGTAAAGACCACAGCAGCAGTCTAAATCGTGCTGGATCTTCATATTTTTTTCTCTTCTAAAATATTTAATATTCTTATCGTATATAAGAGTTATAATGGAGCATTTTTGGAACGTTATTTAGGGCAGCATGAAGATGCCAGCAACAATATTACGAAAACCAGAAACGCTACTACAGAAACTCGTTTTATCCGTTTCAAGACAATGTTGCATGGAATATCGAATATACACGAGGCGTTTTATGCGAACCAGATGTTCTATTTCTCAAGACCAACAAAATTTACATTATTTTTAAAGACTTTAAAGGTTATTTATACAGGGTGTCAAAAATGGTAGAATTCAGTGTTGCCTTTCGTTGTGTTTTTCAGAATCATCACTCATTCGCAAGAGGGAATTGTATAAAATTCCGTCATCGACTTATGCAAACGTTGCGATGACTCTTGACCGCTTCCCTTACTTTAATATTCATATTTGAATCAGAATTCCGATCAAAAGCATAAAACAACAACAACAACAAAAATATGGGATTTTGGCATTAGATACGATAGTAAATAAAACTCAGTACGAAGAGACGGAACCTCGTAAAAATTTTGAGATATCTGCTGCGGGAGATTTCGAAAAAAATTTTTTTGACTGGATTTTATGATTTACGGTATAATTGCGTATAATTGACATTTCGAGAACTCCATTGGTGGGAGTTTTCGATTACCGGTATGTAGAATATTTTTTCCGCTTATATGATTATACTTCTGCGCCAATCTTTGTCACAATCGCATCTGTAAATTAGTGGCACAGTGTTCAAACCAGGTTATTTTGAAATGTTTGCACAAGATTGGAGACAACTGTTATTTTCATCATTTTTACAAATAAAAGTTCAGCGATATCCGTACATGTTTTCACTGATTTTAAGTCAATGACCTTAAAGATAAAGAGTATAAGTTTATTGACCTCTTGAAACAGTCAATTAACAAACAACGTTATTATAATATAAAGAATTGAGCACCGAACGCGTATAATTTAAGATCAAATAAAGTTAAGCGGAATTCCTTTAAGAAACTTTGAATAAAACTCTTTTCTTTTTATTCTCTCGATTGTTAAAACTTAAAACCCATTGAAAGCAAGAAGAAGAAGTACGTATACACATACGCCGTTTGCACTGATTGATTTTGCGTTCAAAAGATGCTGATTTATAATAAAACCAAACAGTCGATAGCGGGGCTATACACAAAAGGGCGAATATGAAAACAAATGGCAGTACTTTAGCGTTTTATTATCCCTATTCAAATTTATCAAGGTAAATAGCAAAAGGAAAAATATATTTCCCTCTTCAAACACGAAGAGAGGTACTCACATGCACGAATGATTGAAAGTTATATTTCACGAAAACGATGGTAGACATTGATGGAGGACTCGATGAAAAACATTTTTAAAGTCTGAAGCTTATACGCATGCACGATGAAAACGAGGTAACAGTCACAATTTAGGCTAGAACAATTCGGACATTCTAAATTAATGTTCGTATTGTGCAAACTACATTAACATGCTGAAAAAGATTACATTCTGCTATATGTATTTCGTAAACCACGTAATTTTATTTTGTATACTATACCGTACTTCATTTTTAAAGAAACGTATTACAAATTCTCTCTGGCTGCAAGAATCGAACTTTGAGGTTGCGTCGATCGGGCTTTGAACCATTTTTAGACGCTTGTGCAAAAACACATATTGTTCGTAATATATGAAATAATCGTAAATGTAGCAAATATATAAATTATTCTCCAGATTACACAAATATAGAATTATAAATAATTGGCGTATGAAGCAGAATTCTGTAAGTTTATGAAAGAAGAGCCCAGCAGTATTACACTTTCTATAGATAGAGAGAGAGAGAGAGAAAAAAAAAACACCGTATAACAAACATCCAGAGACGTTTTTCTTACAGAACGAAGCGAATAAGTTTTTATCTTCTGGGAAAGTTAAATTGGTTTGTAGCTGGTTCATCATTATAGCTCTAGTGCATAAATATTGAATACATATCCAGTTTAGCTCAGCAGGGTTGTCAAAAATGTCTCTTCCAGACCTTTTTTCTCTCGCAGCACGACGATTTGCAAGTTACGTGGCTAATAATGTCAGAAACGGTTCGGGGGTGCCTTCGGTGTTTCTTTTGAAGAAGCGACAGAGTGAGCTGTCCCGAATGCCACAAAAATTATGAAGGGTTCTAGGGTTGTTTAAGAAACTTCGCCATGGGATCCAATTTCTCCAGCAATATGGGTCGAGAACGGTGACAGTGTTTATATTTTTCCACTCTACCCCAATTCAACAACTCCTTTTCGGAAAGGACATGCTGCTAAGAGCGCTCGCAACCAAAGTGTGCTATCTCATCTTTAATCATATCATCAACAATTAAAAAGATTTAAAGTGCAACTTCTGGTATTTACGCGCTTTTACCGTTTGGCCTCTTACCCACTGTAAATTATGCACGGATTCATAAATTCAGAACAAATGCAACTATCAGAGTATATACTGCCATCTTTCGACTTATTTTTCACGCAATTGAGCATCTCAGATCTCCTCATCCTAATCTGTGCAATCTCAGAAATACTAGTTACACTCATCCCTCTAAAAATGTTCCTCATTTGATCGTTTAAAAAAAAAACTCCAGGACTTTTGGCAGCGCGTGGGGTTCCGAGGCAGTAAGTCAAGTGTAATGGCTGGACGTTGCGCGTTCTTCCCTCAACCAATGCGGCCTCCCCCCTCTCCCCTGCAGCAGTCGTATAACTTAGAAGAGTAGACTGTTTGAAAACGACCGACAAAACGTAACGACACGTTTCGCATCTATGACGCCTGTTTTATATCTCAAAATATTCTACTGCTGTGGGTTTTGATCCACCGAGTCTACTATTTTCATACAACCAAGCGTTATATGGTATGCAGATGCGGATAAAAAATATGGGGTGAAAGTCTCCAAATATTCGCTATAATATATTCAGCTTGACAATGCTGACCCTCGCTGTGGCTAGTTTTTTTTTTCTAATAAAAAACCGAATACTTAGGAAAACGGAAACTACTGTAAACAGCAGGGGCGCATATCGTGGACGAAAAGTAGAGACATGCAGTACGTTAAAAGGGCCCAGGGCATTTTACTTCCACAGATGAATATTTAAACACCCAATTACGTTTGTAACAAGCAGAGCTGACCAAAAAAGAGATGCATGCTTTTAAGAAGAAAGCGTTGCATATATTTACATCATTCTTCAGAATTACCCTTTACTGACAACTCGTAGCAGAGAGTCCAAAACGTTTCGTAAATTCCCTCAGTCCATTACTTCATTCCCATAAAACTCCCTGCATCTCGCCAGCATAATCCATAGAACTGCCATCATGTATCTTTTTGTTGATATAACACCATGTGGATGATCTCCAAAAGATACTGGGTAAGATGATCATCAGTTTCAGAAACGTCGAAATCGATCGGAAATTTAGAAAGAGAAAAACCACAAAAGACATTTCATGCCTAACTGAAAATGCGAGAAAGTATTTTAGAATATTTAAAATAAATATGTATCAGTTGAGCTTTTTCGTGCGTACTGCGCTCCCATACACGATGGCCCAATTCGAGTACTAAAATAAACGTAGCGAAATATCAAAACATAATATTTTAAAGATTAAGGATGCTGGAACATTTCTTATACGCGTTGCGTAAGGCGAAACTCTACGAAACAATCGCGCGCGAGCGATAACCATAACAGTTGGAGATCAAAGGTGCGTTCAAAATCAATATAATAGTTTTTCAGTTTTTGCACGAAATCGTTCAGAAATAAAATGACAGTGCCTCGTATTCGCTTGCACCGTTATTCTTTAGTTTTCAAAAATGGAGCCTTATCTGGAAGGCGGTGTTCGCCCCAATTAGTCTGCAACCATTCATATAATCAACGTAACAGTGACCCACAATAAATATACAGGGTGTTGCATTCTTGTGGTGATATACGTAAGGCTCATCAATGTATTCAATGAAACCGTCATCGGAGACGAAGTAACTTTTAGTGCGAACCTTCGACCGGCCCGTCTCGTTTCTCCCACAATCCCGTTTCTCCCACCGTACCTTCAATGGAACCCAATTAAATTCCTGTTTCTAATTGCGCTTGTCGCTTTCTGAGCATTAAATGGCAAAAGCAATACGTTAATATCACGTTAAAATTTGCATTTTTAACCAAGTTATTGTGCCCTAAAGAGACTCTAAAGGATGAATGCTTTAGAGCTTGTTTAAAGAATAGATGCTATGGAAAAGGCGCGTCCTATTGCACTGGATTTATGGGTAAAGTCTCCGACATTAAATGCTCAACAATAGAGTTTATAATTTCCAATATCATTTAAAAATTATTGCTTCTGATACGTATCTCATTATTTTGCAGAGTCTTCTTAAAAACTGACCAATTACGACACACCTGTCTGAGTTGTTTTCTGTTTGCAGTAGAGAGAGAGAAAGAACGGGTTGAAGTTACAATTACGACACTGTCTTAAAGATAATTAAACGCGGCGCAACGTGGCAGCTCTTCTGCAGAACAATAACGCAAAATAATTGCTTCGGATAAACAAAGACATAAGGCAACAATCTCAACTTCGTTTGCGGCTTTTATATGCACTGCGTAATAAAGAATAAATTAAAGCGGTAATATTAAAACTCACGAACCCCTTTTCTCGTAGAAACGTGGAATTAAAAACAGACCCACCCACCGAATAAGAAATAATTATATGCTTCCAGCGTAACCATAAAATTACAATCTTCACTGCAGTTAATCGAAAATTATGGCTCGCCGATTGAACCAAGAATCCCAATATCAGAAGAGGCAAATAGGCACAAAGGTTTTTTCAATCCTAAAAACCTCTATTCTATTTGGAGAAATTAAACTTGTTACCCAAGGTATCCGGCAAAACAGATTTATTCCATACTCCGCGAGATGATTCAAATAAATATAATTTAAACTGTCGTATGTTCTACAGATTAACTCACGGTCAAAATAGGTCCATATCCTTTGAATTAGAAGCTAAACGTTGTAATTCAATATAAACATGAAACTTCTTTGACATTTTCTGACAATAATTGTGAAACATAACTGTTTCCTGTATTTTCCGAATTAAGAAAAGTAGACTAACATGTAACTTAAGTTACGTTTTGGACCATCATTTATAAGAATGTTTAATCGACGTACAAACCTAACCTAGCTTAACCTAATTAACGTATAAATAAGTTGAAAATATTGTTTGTTTAATGACGAAATAACGCTAAAAATTTAAAAAGAAAAGAACGAGAATGCATTGGGTTAGTTTAAATACGGTATTTTGCTCACGTTGCAAGGGCTCTTCCCGTATTAAAATGCATAGAAACCCACAAATTCATGATATCAGTAATCTGATAATCTTGTAATACGGTAGTTTTTCATTTCTAATAAACCATTTCCTTAATTACTAAGATATTTTATCTATTTTCACATTTAAATCTTAATAATTAATTAATTATATTACGGGAGTTTTATTTTATAAACCGCGAAGCGTGAGTGGAGTATTATTCTGAATACTGTATTGAGAAATAATAATTATGTTACCGGGGGTAGTATTATTATTGGGGCATCTGCATTATATCCTCATTCCCAGATAAAGTTACACTCCATGCACTGATCGCATCTTTTTTTTTATCAACTTCCGATAGATGTAATTATTTTAGTCGCGCGTACTTTATTATTTAAGTTAGCAATACCGGTATTTTACATTGTCATCTGCCCTCGAAAATTGTTTTGGATACTATAATTTCGCCCACAGATACTCTGTAGATGTAAATATGTTGTCTTCATTGGCTATTTACCGATGCATTATATTTTAAACTCAATAATGCAGTTATAATATGCTATTTCCCTCCCCCCCTCTGCTTGCTGTACGGGTATTACGTTTCACAAATTACTTTGAGAACATTTTATGTCGATGATAAATAGGGTCCCCAGGGATCAAAAAAGAACGCGAGCAAGAAGAAGAAAATTTGGATAGATCACATATTATCGACGTAATGAAATTATTTTGCGAATGATAAAAATAGCGCTTTAAAAAAATTCATTTTTGTTCCGCAATTGGAAAATCTCACAATGTTCTTGATCGACAAATTGTTAGTTTTCGAATTCCGTTGCGACTGTAGCTTATAATAATTAAATCTCATACACAGAAACACACACAGAAACACAAGCTAAAATATTATTTTAGGATACAAATTAAAAACTTGGTTTACTCAAATTTAACCGCAATATTCAAGATTACAACCAAGCACTGCTCGTATGTCATCGTTATAGAAAAATTTGCCCTCCCGACGTGACGCAATTTTCTGCAATTCGTTTTAATATATTTGTACGTTGTCTGATTCGTTTTTTATTGCCTGCAGTTTGTTTTTCTTTCTTCCATTTCTGTTCAAAATGTTCTTCTAATACGAAGTAATCATTTTTTCTTTGACAAATTAATAATCGTACGTCGTAAATTTAAAAAATTAAAATATGTCTTTTATGAAGACATCGTCGAAGGGGGTTTCGGATTTCGCACCCCCTGTATCCACGGGGTTGGTGATAGCTTTCATTTTGGCGTACTTCCAGCAAATGTATACATAATATAAATATCGGTATAACGATGTAGAACGATATAGCGAGGAATGTATAGAAGTTTAACAATAAATCACACCAGAGTGCCATGACACATACACACTCAATATCGACTAATGGTAATGGCCCGAGCCGTTCAAAACGTCACAGCTTCTATTCAAATACTACACGAGATGATTTGATTTCCTGCACATAATATCGCCTCACGTTCACTGCGCCCGCTTATTCACAAAATATTTAGCCACGGTTCAGGGGTCTTTAAGAATGGGGATTTTATCCTCGATTTGAAACAAAGTTAATAAAGATTTTCTGTTTCAGGTCAACTGAATAAACTTTACGAGTTCAGATGAGTGGAAGAAAGTGGCTCGTTATGACAGTTTAAAATGGGTTCGAGAACGAAACAGAGATCGGACAAGCAGAAAAATGAAACACCACTCAAATATTAGAACAGAATAGATAACACAGTCCCATGTTGTTATGATACAGCAAGTCTCAAAAATAAGCGTGCACATGTTAAAGCTTTTGTTATAAAATGTGGTTTCCATTAGGTCTGCATTGATTGTTCTAGCATTACTTCAAAATACGATATGCATCATTATTGGAAGTATCGAGCAAAAGCAAGTGATCATATTCTTGGCAGGACAGTTAGACTAATTGGTTCTTTAACAGCTATCATAGTCATTAGATGACGAACATTCTACTGTATTAACCGTGTTTTTTTTCCTACTTTTTGTCTAACAGGCAACAGCAAGTAGGCTAATATGTAAAATAGCAAAGATTCTGGGAATATGATAAATGTACAATATAATAAGAAAAAGCTGGTTTAGGAATTGGGTATTATCGCGTGCTCACCGCATAATCCCACGATAGCGGGTTACAAATAACCCGACCGATACCACTGGGACAGTTAGGTGGGTTTCTAATATTTCTATTGAGCACTTTTAGAGAAATTTCCACTGCCCTCGAAACAATATTTTGTTAGAGCTATAGGGGTGATAGGAACTAAATAATAATAAATGAAGGAGAGAATCTGATGAAAATGAAAGCTGACCGAAAATATTGATAAAAAGAAGAAAATCTCCATCATTCAAAGAAAAATTTCCATCAGTCCGCGATACGCAAAACTCACGGTGAAAATGGAGAGAAAAAAAAAGAATTCCGTATGTTATAAAGGAATAAACGAAATATAGGAGACCGAAATAATAACATCTTTTCAAAAAAAATCTATATCTTTGTAACAACCAGCATCAGCTAAACCAACACCTCATTATCATATGCTCTTGCTACTGTACGCCGAGGAAACGCACTTTATCGGGTTTCAATTTAATCAAACCCCATCATATAATAAGAAATATTGCAATGTCATCACAAATGCAGATACCGCACGCTCTTAAACGTATACTCGCTCTATATATAATACGTATGTTTACGGTCATCTTGATTTTGCAACGTAACGCAATCAATTTTGCGCGAAGCATTTCCACGCGCTCGCTCAGCTTACGTTTATGCAACGTTCGTGAGCAATAACCAAATAATATTCCATCCCTCTTTAGAGTAACTGTAAGATTTCAGCGATCTAATTGCTTTTAAGAATATTTAATTAAGATTCTCATACTATCAATTAATGTTTACCTCGGGATACGAGTTTTGTATTTCAATTTTGTTGCTTGAGAGCGATATTCGAGGATCTCAATCTCATAACGGAATGCTAAACATCTTCATTCTTTCCTTTCTGAGAACTATAAAGGAGCATGACATTAATTCAAATTGCAAATTAGTCAAGATGCCTTAACACTTCTAGTTTATTGATATTTTATCAATTTTCACGTAGTAGCGAGTTTAGAAACTCCAGCGAAACGCTAACGGTACGTAAACGTAACGTATGACACGTTCTGAGCTCGGCAACTTGCGCACATTGGATTTCACTGCGATATCCAACCTGCCAATACGTTACTTTTACTTTATGTTAGCGTTACGTCGCAGTTGCTAAAACTCGCTATTGTTTTCACTTTAAACTACCAGTACTGAAAACTACCGATATTATCTGCGCAAAATATTTCACCCTTTCCTTCAACTTTAGGAGGTCGGATAACCTAGCACCACCCTCCGTGGTCATTCAAAACGGATGACCACGGTTGATGACCAATAGACGAGGTCAGGGATCCAAATTTTCAGGGAAGAATTCTTATAACGTGGTGCACTCTATCCGCGGAATCTTGCGAGTTAATTAATTGCTACAAAGAAAAAATTGTTTCAATGGAAGAATATCTCGCGGGGCCACGTAGACCGCGTCGTATAGGTCAGCGAGCTCATAAATTTTATTTGAAAGACAGAAACTATTTATTTTAGTTGTCAAAATAAATCAACTTTCTAAAAAAAAAAGAGAACAATTCATTATCACGCGATTTCCTATAATATCGTTTTGCTTTGATTACTATATCTTCTGTTTTATAACCTACCTATATCGTAAAAGCCCCCTTCTCTTCTCTGCACTACATGTCACGTTCTGCCTCGGTAATCATAATTCTTCTATTGTCGTAATTCTCCTTTTGTCTCCGCAAAAGGAGAAAAAAGATAAAAGACAAAGTAATAATAATACGAACATCATGGAAAAATAATTCAAAACAACAACAAAAAAATCGCAATCTAACCGAACGCAGCTCAACAATTTATCAATTTTCGTTCAGGAAAAATTAATATTGCTTTAATGAAAATAAACACAAGACGAAAAGGCACGGTTCCCGTCAAAAAGAAACTATCTAAATCACGCGAGGTCGTTGGAAAAGAAACCGAAGGGAGGGATAATGTTGCTTTCATGGGATTCCGTTAGGGTTGTGCGAATAGTAAAATTTTCATTCGAATCGAATACGAATCGAATAGTAGACTTTCGAATCGAATCGAATAGAATATTCGAAACCATTCGAATATTCGAAAACGATCGAATACTCTAAATTTAGGATAGTTTTAGCCAGGTAATTGGACACTATATGGCAAAACTACGATATTGTAGCTGCCTATGCAGAATATTATGGAGCATATGCAGTATCTCTGTTTACTATTCAACTTTTTTGTGCAAACTATGTCGATTTTTTTCAAAAATTTACCATTATAATGTAATAACTATCATTTACCAAGTGGTATTCGAAACATAATCGAATATTCGGTATTAGATTAATCAGTATTCTATATGTTCGAATCGAATATTCGAACTTTTCGAATATTCGCACATCCATAGATTCCGTGATCTGTATAGGGAATGGTGAACATTGTCCATAGTTCCCTGGGTCAAGTTCCTTAGTTTCCTCTCGGGTCTACTTGGGCCTGATGCCCCGGGACGGTAGATAGGTTAAAAAACCCAACATGATATCAAACGACTACGTTGTAATATCGGAAATGAAAATACTTCGTAATCCACTATAGAGAATGCCCTTTTATGTTTATTAGGACGCTGTCGCTTTTCGTAGAATACATAGAAAGCAATTTTGAAAAGACATTAGTTTGATTTCAGATGGAACACTCAAAATACGAGTATACTCCGATGGTCGCTTGCATGTTTGTGTGGGTGCACAGTAGTTGGTTTTATGTTTATAAAAATGAACACGAAGTATTTCCAGGGCAGAAATTTTGGTGACCTTCTGGTGTTTTCTCCCGACTATTTGGACTTCTTCGATAATCGGCGCTCGTGTCGATTGTGGCACGTTAAAGGAGGAATGACGCGAACTTTCATTAAATCGGGCAATTACTTTAGTAAGTTATACCTTGTATTGAGTTCTACTTACTGATTCCTGCTAAAATATATTTAAAAATTTGACTTCCGTTACAAATTTGT
>JAQFYH010000261.1:0-14154 GCA_034694405.1 Scolopendrellopsis subnuda
GCTTTTCCGAAACAAGTCCACATAACTGTCGCAGAGTGGAGTCGGCCGGGTTTTATAATATGCGGCGAAACTGGGTAGAGAAACAAGCACGACCACCGACGAATTAAAGAAATTCGGAGCAAAAAAGGTAAAATCAGAAGAAAAAATTTCAGATCAAAGCATACCATTCCATTGTACTTTACTTCTTTTCTTCATCCCCCGTTGAAAGTTACGCTGCGTCTCCTCCTCCTCCTGATGATCACTCAGTGTTTCAGTTTCGTACCTATAAAAAAAATGTAAAAAAATAAAAAAATTCTGCCGCAACAATCAGGGCTCGGAAGAGTGTGCCTATTCTCATAGAGATTGGGATTCACAATCCCAACCGATCCCCGGTCACTCTCTAAGAGTGAACATTCTATATATACCACAGTAGCGGTAGTAAGTGGGGTCTACGACGACCCCACTTCCTACCGCTACTGCGGTACCGTAGTAATATGGTACCGTACTACTAGTCAGTTTACTAGCAATTAGATTTTGTAAGGCTCTTTGCCTCTTCTTGATCGATCCTGGTCTATTCAAGCTAACTGATGGTGCTGGGCCAACACACTGATGAAAACATACCCGTAAGGCCGGTTTAATAGTGTTGTACTCTTACATAATGCCACGCCAGCAATAATAATGATCCCCGTAAAAAGACAATGGGATTTGAGAATCGAGCGCGACCCGATGAACGCAAATGCTGAAAAGCAAAATAAACTTTAATTAGAAACAGAAAGAGAAAAATAATTGAAAAATACTTACGGTGACTTTGACGAATGCGAAACTTTCGACGAATCACCGACTCACTTGACGAGTCGTCGGATATAATATACGATTTCTGTATGATTCCATCGAATAACGTACAGATGGGTGTAAGGCGCGAAATTCTCCACGGCCAGGAAAACTTCAGAATGTTTCAAACACGTCGTTTAGCGGCCGAGAAGTAGGCTACCTCTCGGAAAGGTACCGTATTTTCGATGGCACGAAACTCTGATTATTTTTTTCTTATTAAAAAGGTTTTCCTCTCGTTAATAATAATTACGGTCATATCGAAAACATTTTACCAATTATTTTGTACTTTCCCGCCCGAACTCGGCTCGCAAAATATTTAGGTTTGAAAAAAAAAAACGTTTTTCGAGATGACAAAATGCTGACTGGAACATCGAAGAAAAAATTAATTAAACGAAATTTCAGAACTTTTTTTCTATCTTCAAATTTATGGTTTAATTAGTTTTTAAACCTTTCAGAAAAAGCAGTAACTTGGACGATGTCGCATCCAGTTTTTTTTTTTTTAAACCTAAAAATTATTGAATATTTTCGAGGCCGAAAGTAAGGCTTGAGAAATAGAAGCAGCAATCTCAACTAATTCGATTGATGAGAGCGTTGCGAGATGTGAGTACGTAACAAGAAAAATGCAGAAATAAAATTTAAAATCTAATATTCTATTTCATAGATGTTTTTTTGCTTACACATGATTGATCGTTAATAAAAATTTTAACAAGGAAGTAGCGCTAAAAAAAATGAAGATTAAAGCTAATTACGAACATAGGGCTTGATTCACGTCCACTGCGTCCCCATGAACTGCTGTCCCCATGAACATTAATAAATACATAAAATTCTTTGCTTTACTAAAAGAGGACGTGAAGTGGATATAAAATTACGCAACAAATGGGATTCCTTTTTCTTC
The DNA here is from genome assembly GCA_034694405.1 of Scolopendrellopsis subnuda. Lineage (NCBI taxonomy): Eukaryota > Metazoa > Arthropoda > Symphyla > Scolopendrellidae > Scolopendrellopsis > Scolopendrellopsis subnuda. Next base: position 1,706 of record JAQFYH010000261.1, read on the forward strand.
CAGTTCTTTTCGTTTCAGTTTTCCGTTGATTATCGCCCGTTTGAACAGATCACAATACAAATGAATCGCCGCTTTGCTGTCGTCGTTTCCCGGCACGGGGTAAGTTATGATTCTGGGATCGGCGCTCGTGTCCACGATTCCGATGGTGGGAATCAACAGTTTCGCCGCTTGAATCACGGCCTCGTGCATTCCGAACGAAACGTTGTGGGTGTTGAGAAATATGACCAGATCGGGCAGTCGAATGACTTCGTGGAAAACGATCTGCGAATTGGTGAAGATCCCGCCTTTCCAGAATCGACAGATGGCGAACTCCCCGCACTCCTTCGCCGTTTCTTCCACTTTGATCATCGTCTGACTGTTCCGGCTAATGAAGACGATGATTCCCTTGCGGAAGGCGATGTGGGCAGCGATGTTGAGAGCCTGAAAAGTACCGTGATTTCAATTATAGACAAAGTGTTAGATAAACAGTTTCGAAAATTGTCGGAAGATAAGCAATACAGGAGTCTTTTTTTTATGGATACGACCAAGAATAGGATAATATACAAAGAATACGATTCAGGAAATAATCTTTTCGTACAGAAAAAAGTTTTCTGTATATACCGCTAGAGGAGCGCGAGCTCCTGATTGGCTGCACACTCTTCTTCCATCTTTCAACTCGCTCGTGTGATTGTGCGCCATCTACCATCATTCTGACAAATTATTTTTGCGTACGAACAGAAAACATATTTCACTCAATCTGAGTGCTGTATTCTTTGTATATTATCCTATTCTAGGTACGACCCTTTTACCCATTCCTAATGATTTTGTTCACATTAAACTATAAAAAAAATCCCAGAAATACAAGGAAATTTTTTGTTTTACTTCCGAAATATTTTTATTTAAATCGCCCCCGGTTTATATTTCAGCAGAGTCCATTTTTATCACAGGCATTGATTTCAAGTCGCGATTTTCTAATTTTTCGCATTGGTTACGCTCAGCTCCCCCGATTATTCCGTCTATGTATGGTGAGAACAACATCAACAGTGCAGTGCTACGTAAGGGCGATGAATCGATGATCAACACTTGTGGGTGAAATATGTTTGATGCTCATATATACAGCGCCTTTCGGCGCCGAGAAAAAGTCAGCGCGCCGCCGGCGCGCAGAGCCGATTACATGCTTCTGTACATTTTTTAACAAACTGAAAGCAAATTTGCTTCATTTTGAAGCATTCCAACTCGAAAAATTTGGTCCTAGTTTTTGTTTGAAAATTCTTTTTTTGTAGTATTAAAATACCGTAATTAAAATTTGGTTCAGTTTCAAATTTCGAGCACCCTGACTCCAAAAATTTGGCAAATTTAATTTATTTATTATGAATAAAAAAATAAACTTAAATTTAAGGAAAAATAGTGAAATTATTACCGGCACGCCACCAAAGAAACCGGAAAAACGCCACCGCCGAGGGTCATTTTTTGGCCCCCGCCGTCGATATGTCATGGCTCGGCGTCTAATTTGGAGTTTTGTAAGGAGATATGGCAAATACCTGTCTCAAATGAAAAGCGGTCTGATCTAGATCCAGGATTAAGTGACCAAGTCGACTGCCGAAAATATAGGGTTTCATGAACGGATTTAAGGTTCCTTCCCGATGGCCCAAATGAACATTGGCATTAAATAGGTCCTTAATGGTGAACAAATTGGCGACATTGAAGAAGTCAGCATGTTTTAAAGGATTCACAACTTCTTGCTCTGGAACATTCGCACCTGGAACAAGAAATATATACGCAAAGACAGCCTTATTAGCATTTAGCATCAAACAGAAGTAGTGAAATAAATAATAAATACTAAAAATTAAAATCCAGTAAGCCACATGGTTTATACCTGGAGACAGAACTCAAGTTAAAATACCAGAAATTATTGAGCACCAACGGAGTACATTTTTAATTAATATTTATGATTGGCTCGAAAATGTTTAGGTACAGGTAGCCTACGGTACCTAATATATGACATGGGAACTCTGGAAAATTCCACGGGCTGCTTGTGACTGTTTAAATATATAAGAATAATAAAAATATCTTAATAGCAAAATTAAAAATCAAAACTGCGTCCAATACAATAATAGTCGCTGTTGCTGCTTACTTTCTACGGGTTGTTTCTCTGTGTCCGACACAGCTGCTTGTGTCTTGGTCGCATTATCTGAAGTTTTGTAGTTGATGCTGCGACAGGCTGACAGTAGAACATTTTTATGTTGGTTATCTGAAAACAGACGATTATATTTCAGCAAGGATTCCCTCCTTGGTTACAGCCGGCCTTTATGATAGGGCCATAGGGGTGTTCAAAATCAGAACTGGGGCGCACCGGTTTTGAGTGCGACCGTTCAGAATTTGCCGGTGCACTATGAGGCATCAAAAACTAGTTCGCACTCATCGCAAATGCTGAGTAGTAGCCTTAATGCTGATTCTGAACACCTCTTGGTTCCTGAGTTCGGTACCGTAGGCTGGGCCTTGGGGCTGGGCTACTTGAAAATTACTTCACAAGATAGTCTACAGTCGATTTTTAATTTCACTTTTGAAAGAAAATAAAAGCATTAGTGTTTGTACTTACACAAAACGTTTAAACTGTTTCTAATCATTGTGCTTGCATATGATGAATAAATAAATCACTATTTTTTAAGTGATTAATGTTTTGATCGCATTTTTTTGCTACACGTGCTAAACCTAAAAGTGCACGATCTTACGACGCTTTAGTCTAACGTTTTCAAAGTTGAAGTCCTTTAATAAAAAATTATTAGTGAACTTTCAAAAGATATAAATGGGATTTTAAATTTGATCACCCGTTAAATTTTTGTTAAACTGTTTCGAAAACAGATATTTAAAATCAAGGAAAGTCTGATTCAACTTGCTTAAAGAATTCAATGACGCTCCGGAAAGATTCCTTTTCATTTCCAATATGGCGACGTCCATGCACGTTGTTGTGAAACTGTAAAGCTAATAAAAGGGCGTATTATTCGAATATTACAACGTCCGTAAAAGTTGGAAATGTCTCAGAAACATTCCCGAGAGAATGATCCAGATTATGATCCGTATATCGGGGACGCGAAGAGACTGAAATCATTGGAAAACGACGCCAAACACGCGACGACCAGAAAAATCCGTAACATAATCAGCAGCAAGTTCAGCGAAGAGATTCAACTGAAAGAGATTGATCTGGATAAAATAGACCAGAATATTTACGTAACGAAGCAGATTCTGGACCAAATTCGAGCTGGGACCACGGCCAGTCTCCACGGTCCAGACATCAAAGAACACGGATATTGTCTAGAACCCAGTTCAGCCAAGTCGAAACTTCAGACTAAATCCGAAAAGCCGATTCAGCAGCACCCGAACCCTCCCGTTACGAATAAGACGGACGAAGTCGCTGTCTCAAGAACAGACCGTTTTAAAGTGAGGAAGGTGCTTCATTTCGGGAACGTGTCGAAATACATCCCGGTGGAGCAGCGAGTGCAGGGAGACGCATCTTCCCACAAGTGGATGCTTTACGTAAGGGGACCGAAAGATAGCCCGGATATCGGTGATTTCGTCTCCAAGGTCAGGTTCATACTTCATCCCACCTACAAGCCACAGGATATAATTGACGTTGATCATCCACCATTTCAGCTGGTCAAGAGAGGATATGGAGAATTCAAGGCCCGAATGCAACTCATCTTCCGAGACGCCCGAAACAAGAGCGTCGATCTGGTGCATAATCTGAAGTTGGACCGCACCTGTACGGGATTGCAGACTCTTGGAGATGAATCGGTGGTGGAATTGTTTATATTTGACGATAGTGATGTGCAACATCCAACTAAAATTTCAAGCGTAGGATGTAGTCAAGTTGAACAAAATGGAGACACGTCGAACTGTGCGTCGAGTTGCACAGAATCGAGTGACGTCAAAGTGAACGGTGCGATGGAGTACTTGGACGAAAGTATTGCCGACTTCAATTTAGACTTCAAAATAGATGACGGAGATTCTATTTTAAATCGATTGGATCTAGATAATAATAGTAATTGCAAGAATTTTATAAACATTTTGGATGGCTGCATTACTCCGGAACATTACGTCACGGAAGAGGTCGTGGTCAGTTCGAGCGAGTATCTTTCTCCAAAAGTCAAAAACAACAGATCCGAGGAATACAGTACACCAAAATTTAGACACAAAACTGAATCCGTCTTAGCAAAACACGTTGCAATGAACGATGCGGTTTTACCCATTAGTAACTCGATTTCCCTATTAAAACAAAACTCGCCCAGAAGCAATAGTCCTTTGGGTACGCACGTACTCCTAACGGACAACATTTTTGTCACTAGCGACGGTAAGCCCGCAGTGGGTTTGGGAAATAGCATCGTTATGCTTCCCGTCCTGACTCCTCCCCAGTCTCCATTGGTTCTCTTGACTTACCAACAGCCGCAGCCGCGGCATTTAGTTTCCTTGCTGAAGTCGAACGTTAAACCGAAACCCGCAACAAGTACAAATAACCTGATGGACGGCACAAAAATCAGCACGAATGTCACGGGCTTATTCGGCAATCACAAATTGACGAAAAATTGTCTTCCAACTCCACAGCCAGTTGTCGCGAAAGAAAGTAAACCCACTAACTGCTGTAGCGAAGATAAACGTTGCGAAAAGTCAGCGCAATTTCCCTGGCACGGCTTTTCGTCCGTTTCGGAGGTCGTGAGATGGATCGTCAAGCAAAATCCGCTCGTTGCGAATGGCGTCTTGGGTCCCTACAAGTATCTACAAGCGCGGTCTACGGAAGAATTTAATTTATGGCCGCTCGCAAAAAGGAAATCGGCAGAGTGGCTCAGGGCAAAGTGTGTGCAAAGAGAAATGTGTGAGTTGCAAGCGAGGTGTGGGAAGTGGAAGGACGAACAAGCGTGGTCAGCCAAACAGATCATAAAGTGGTGTCGCAAGTTTGGTTACACTCCTAACGACAGCGATCACAAGTTCGCGAAGATCGGCAATCCCAAGAGTCTCGAATCTATGCAGAGTACGTTTTCGTTGCCCGAAAGCTTGTTTCTCAAGGTTGGATTTTCTCCAGACGAGTCTGGACAGTCTAGTTTGCCGGAAGATACGGCCGAATTCGTGGACGTGGTCGAGGATTGTGCGCCGTCCACTAGTAGCTCGAGAGTGCCAAGTTCCATTTTAACTGCAAACTTAGACAGTGAAGCAAACGCGGTTCTGACTAATGTGGCGGAGCAATTTTTGGAAGAACTGTTAAGGAAGTGCTTAGCGATGTGCATTGATCAGACTGGAAACTATCCCGGCGAAATTTCTACGAGAAATCTATTAGAATCTATCTTAGAGTTACCAAACCTAGAATTTTTAACAAATCAAAATATCGGGAAACTAAAAGTGGATTAAAATCTTTTCGTGCTAGGGTACCAGAATGACCCGCGTGAAAACGGCGGATCATGAGACCAGACTCGCAGACGCCCCTTAATTAGGTTCCCAATATTTTGTAAATCGCAGTACGGTAATGTCAAAATTAAATCTGATCTGACGTGCCATATTTGCTATCCATTTTTGTTTATGCTGCAACATAGCACTTAAATACAGGAAGGAAAAATGTGGGTTACAACAAAAAAAAAATACTGGAAATAATTAAATAGTAATTCAACCATCCCTTATGCTGCAGATATTTATAGAATCTAGAGAGAGGGAGAATGAGGCTCACGTGACGCTTTTAGATCAGTGAACTTCATTTTCTCTCTAGCTTCTAAAACTGTCTGCATCGTGAATCCAGCCTTACGCATTAATAATGACATTTTGAAAAATTGAAATTTGCGGCCTCTCCGTCAGTCAGTCAGGGGTAGTAAGGTTTTAGAAAATCGGCCTGAACCAAGGTTTTTGCAACTTGTTAAACAGAAATTGCAGGAAAAAAACAAAGTTTTGGTGTAAAAACCATTATTCAGAAAGGCTTCTACCGTATATAATTTTCTGCAATGTTATATAAAAACGAAAGCGTCGTGAATGACGATAGAAATTGGCCTCGGCTTGTTTGAAAACTGTGTGTGACTGTGGACAGCTTATTTTTACAACTGCCAGCTTTTTCTAAATCTTGTTAACAAGGTACTGCAAAAGCCCAAGTAAGTTAGTAAAGGCTGAGAGATAATTAAAAAATATAATTTCAAAACGGGACAGTTTCGAATGATAAGACTGACCGAATACTGTATAATGTCCCGAACTCCTAGCTGTGGGATGGCCCACTATTTAGTTTAGGGTAATCTTGACACTGTAACACCAGGGGTTATTCCTGCCTAGTGCCTACTCCTGGCCTGGTAAAACAAACTAAAACGACTGATTGAAGTTTGAACGAAAATGTTTTGCATGCTGAGCAAGCTAGCTTGTTTTGCTGTAGTTGAAATAAGTTTGACCAACAGTCGATTATACACAAGAGTTGCAACACGAGATCGTTCGTCGATCGAGATTCGTAGTTAGGGAAACTCCCGCTATGTGACAAACAGAGCCGCGCAATGAGCCATAGACAAACATCTGGTATCTTTAATCTATGCGTGTATCTATGTATCAGCGGTCACGCATAGAGAGAAAATCGAGCGTTCTGCACAAGCAGCGCCACCGCGCGTCATCATAGAAAATTACTAACTTCGACCGTCGTTGTATTCAAAATTTAACATTGGTTCCAATACAGAGTTGCTAACTCTTGTGTATATATCGACTGTTGGTTTTACTATCTGTAAAATTGTGTAAATAAGTTAATTAAGTTATTGTGTACATTGATGTTTACTATAGGTTTCGATTCCCGAATATTTTTTTTAAACTTTATGCCTATTAGTTAAAACTTTGAAATTTACGTTGATCAATCATATGAGATCTTTATAACGATTTTTTTTATATAAAATCAGACGAACGTAACTCTTGTAAGTCGCAATAAAATTTTACTAGCCGGGTGTAATTTCAGCATTTGCCGGGTTGGGGTGGGGTCAAATTCGTCTGTTAACCCTCTATTCTTTAGCAGCTAATCCACTCTTTACTGTATGACATACTCTGGACATAATTATCATCCTCCTTTCGTTTCTCTATGGATCCAATTTTTTCTTCCATTTTTATAAATTTTTAAAAAAGCCTCCCCCACCCTAAATGATGCGTCTGACGATATTCCTTTTATGATTTTTTTTACATTACTGTTGCAAATTGTAATTTGTTTTTTCATAATTGAAATAATTATTTCAGCATCATGAGCTATTACAGTAGTTTCGGCCATTGCGCAACGTTATGTTACCTGGTACCATGTATTTTAGACTTGAGAGGAAGTAAAAGATCAAATCGAATAATTGGTTAAAATTATTAACTTGGCAATAATAATTATGTTTATAGAAAACAAAAGAAAATTAAGTTTTTAAATAAGTTATATATACATGTATAATGTTTTATTAATTTGTAAGTTAATGTTGTTTAAATAAGTGATTTTGATTTACAAGTTCAATGAAAACGAAACCTTCAAGAGGCTGATTGATTCACTGCTTCGCGCAAACTGAGGCTACGAAGGTGTAACTAAGTTATTTCCAATTCAATTTTGAAAACTCTCCCTTTTTCTCGTACTTGATACGGTCGTACAAAGTGAAGATGTTTGCATGATATTACGGTGTTTCTTTTTTTAAAAACCCTGTTTTATACGGGGACACAATCAGCTTTTTGTATGACCGTAAAATATGCAAAAGGAAAATTATTGAAATTATATTGAATAATGTACATTATCACAATAATTTTGTAACGTTCAAAGTTTTCGCATTTTTGTGAATAAAGTTTTATTTAAAAAAAAATCCCAGTGTTCTGTCAGTCATTTAGTTGATTTTATCAACTATCCAATATTTTCAGATTGATAAAAGATAAAAAAAGTTTTATTTGCGGATTATCGTTTGCTTTTGCATAATATTTTATCAATACTTTACACGGGTTCGCGCGATAGAGTTTTCGTTCTAGCTTTTTTTCCCCCTTGTACTGGTTCGACGAGAATGGTGACGACTGACGAGGTTCTGCACAAGTCGGTAGAAGCAAAAGCGGGTCCGATTTTGCTAGAAGAGTACCATTGCAATATTTATACGATACAGTGCGCGATTACTGCTCCGTCTCGTCAACAGCTACGAGCCATTTCGCTACTACTGTTCTGCTGTATAGATTATTGCTGGGGTCTACAGAGAAAGCCGCCTATTTTATGGCAGAAAACTTTTCCATAGCAATAATGTAAAGGCATGTTTTCACTAAAGAAAATAAATTATGGAATCCAATACCATTCCAGATTGGTAAACTTGGTTGCAACAAGGAGGTAAAGTTAGAAGGAGAGGACGCAGTACCGTCAGATGGGGTTACTTTGAACAGGGGTGTAACTTTGAACACTTTTTTGATTAAGATTTTCAGAAAATCTACAAATTTAAAACATCTAAAATTTTAAAAAACAACTGTTACATTATAAACAGAGTTATAGTATAGTATTTTCGAGTTGTTTAATTTGTAGAATTCCTGAAAATCTTAATAAAAAAAAGTGTTCAAAGTTACACCCCTGTTCAAAGTAACCCCATCTGACGGTACTACAGATGTTGACAAGGCGCTATTCCTGGTGTGACGTCATAATCGCCATATATGTTAAGAACAGAACGCGAGAGTATAATCCCTTCCACTTCCACTCTGATACATGCAGGCGTATGCAGCAACAAACAAAAATGTGAATCACCGCCTTGGGCCAACTTACAAGTTAGCATTGAGTGCCTAGGGGTTGTAACCTACCTCGCGAGTGCGTAAAATACGAGAGCGGCGGTCAAGCCGGCCCGGAATATGAATTCGAGGGAAATACTCGATCTAAAAATGTTTCCATCTTCTAATAGACTTCCAGGGAAGTTGCTGCAGTTTAAAAAAAAAAAACAGTTTTTGCATAATATTATTGTGTTGCTTTTGTTAGACACGTAAATTTGGTTAATTTGCACGTTGATTAAATCACTACCCCGATTATACCGAAGCGAATAATCCGAAATAATTTCAGACCATTTATTATTTTAAAAAATAAATTAAATTGACAATTTTGAAATATTTAGTATATAGTTTTTTATTTCTAACATTTTAACAATTATACCGAATTTTTACATTTCTTCTTTCAATTGATATTAAACTTTTTTATTAATTTCTCAAAACATTCTAAAATAAAATATTTTTTCTATACAAAGAAGCCTACATAATATGGTAGCATAAATTTAAATTTTTAAAATATATATGCTTAATTTTTTTCGTCAATTACATTTATTCTCATAATTTACATAATTTGTACAATAGTATGCAAACTGCACCTACTTTTGCACCAATTCAAGCATAATTATTTGAATACGAAGCCCATTATATTTGCAACTGGGGCTGGTAACACAAGTCCGGGTAAGGATTGAGTCCATACACTGGAATGAAGTACGAAAATATATTAAAAATGAAAAAAAAAAAAAAACGTATAAAACAAATAAAATGGAATACCTAGTAGTTGTAGCGTTAAGCGACACGCTTGCGCGCAGACATCAAGCCCACAATATTAATAAACGTTAAAACGTCAGACGCGTATTGTGTAACCAACAAATTAACATGTACAAGGAAGGAGAATGAGAGTCATCGTTTCATTTTTTTTATCGTTTATTTGAATGGAATGAAGAATAAATACAGGTACTTCTCAATTTAATTGGGCTATACGGAATAAAGCCGAACATACCCAAATCCTTTCGCAAGAAAGTATGTTCACCCCATATCAGTGATAAAAGTAATCACGTACCGCTCGGTACGAGTACGAGTATATCCCCCTATAATAAAAATAAATGTGTCGTTTCACTATATAATATATATAAGCGTATGGAAATACCGGCATGAGAAAGATAAAAAAAATAAAATAAAATAAAATAAAATAAAATAAAATAAAATAAACGTAGAAGTCCTAAGCAAAATAAAACGAGGAAAGTCTATAACTGAATCCTCAGGTCAGAGAGCCATCGAAGAGCATCACTTCCTAAAATATGTCGTTTCACTGCCGAAATACCTATTACAATATTTCTAGGTACAAGCAGTAAAATGCGCAATTGTCAAAATAACAGTGTCGTCAATTTTACTGCTAGCCCAGTGCTTAACTGTTGCCTCACGCAATTGCAATAAAAATAATTCACGTAAATGTTACAAAACGCTCCGCGTAAAGCTTTCCAATGCCAAAAAAAGTTTAAAATGTCAATAATGGTAATACTCTCCCAAAATTAAAAAAGAAAAAAACTGTTGTCATCTAGGCATTAACTATCACGTCTAATAGCAAACCGAGATCGGTTATCATGTGATGGATGAGATTATTATAGTGGGAAACGCCCTGGAACTTTTCTTCCAGGATCTCTCTCAGCAGCAGCATCTTTCCCTTCTGACTCAGGTCGTACTTGCTCAGACACACGACGGCCGAGATCCTCTTGTACAGCTTCACTATGTTGCCGTCGTAGTGTCGGCACAGGATGGCGGTGCTGTTGTTGACGACGGGAACGTCGTCCATCAGCAGGAAGAGATCCTCGACGATCATCGTGATGACGTCGCGCAGGAGGAACGGACTCTCGCCGGACGCGGACGACGGCGATTCGGCGGCGGCGCTGTTGTCGAGGGGGAGCCACTGCGATATCTGGTTGCTGGAGATGGTGAAGTGAGACATGACGGTGTCGATGGATTCGGAGGCGTAGGCCAGGGTGATGGAATCGAGCGTCACGCTCTCGCTCAGTCCCTCCGGCGACCCGTCCTTGCGCTTCTGCTGTCGCTGTTCGGTGACCAGCTGTCGCACGTTGAATATCTTCCTGAGGAGTTCTTTTAGATGCTTCCTGAGCATATTGGCCATCGTGACTTCCTCCGAATAAACGTTCATGTCGCTCTTGTTGATACCGTGATCTTCGTCCTGCGTAAATAATAATTAATAAAAATGAGTGACAGCACTATCGTTTTAGTTTCTTTAGTTGTCTCAACCCACATTTGTTAGTACAAATGAATAGATAATTACATTTTTCTGAACTAAATTTACTACTGACAAAATTTAACGAATTTCAGATAAATTTCATACAATGTTCTAAAATTTAAAAATAAAAACGTATTGGTTCGGTCAAGTTACGTTCGTATGAATTGGAAATTATTTTTAAATATAGACCAGGGAGGCGTGACGTCATGTGACGCTTTCCACACACTCCTCTATACGTTACCATGGCAGCGCGATCCAAAACAACCATATAAAAATTGCTTAAATTTAAAATATACGCATTTGTTAATATTGGGAAAAAAACTAGAAGTATCTGACATACATTTAGTAAGACATATTATGATCATTATTGTTAAAAACTTTAAAATGACCCGATTTACAAATCTTGAAAATTTCTTCCATAGACTTAACATGGGGCCGAAAAATTGCTTGGATCGCAGATGGCGGTTACAACGTTGTAACCATGTTAATGGCGGGTAACACCTCAATCGTGACGTAAGGACCTCCCCGGTCTATTTACTCTGCCAATTTCTCGCGTTTGATTTTGCATTTACTTTTCTGACAAATTGCAGAGCAACAAAAAATGAGAATAATCGTTTCAGGCCAATTTTGTAAACGAAAAAATAAAAAGTAATCATTTTAAATGAAAATAACGATATTTGTCATAAAAATTTGGACTGTGAAAATATTTTTTTATTTAAAGCCTGGCACCTATAAAACCATGGCGCCACTTTTGATAGTTTTCAGTCGGTATTTTCAGGTTTTTTTATAATATTATTAAAAAATGGCCGGCTACAACATATAACCTAATTATTTTCTGATAATACAAAGGTAGGAGATTATTACGTAACATCGCATTTATTTCCGTAACTCGTATTTTCGACGCAAATCGCGATTTTTGTTCAACGTCCATTGGTTTGCATGGGGGTGTCAACATCGCAAAAAAGGACCAAAAACTTTTTAAAAGCCCGGAGAGGTATCGTTTTCAAGGCAGTTCTAGCTAAAAGAAGGGTCAGGCTATGCTGTGCGAGGTATCATTCCCCTCCAAGTGTGAAATTTGGCCCTAAACCTGTCCCCCTTAAATGTAATAATGCAATTTAACATCAAAGGAGATCCATTACCTGTCAATCCCAGAACTTGAGCAACGTCCTTCCATCCATCCCTCAAACTGTCTCTGTTTCGATGCTATTTCTTCTTCTTATCCCACATGGCTGGCTGGTTGAAAACAGCTGTAATAAGCTTCTCCTTTAAAACGTTCAGTTCTTCTTTCTTCTTCTTGTTTTCGTCCACTAAAATTGAAGCGGATTGACGGACGCCATCTTGGTCACTCCGAATGTTTACCTTTTGTAGCGCATGCGCACTGCACCAACGCTAGAGAAATGTCTAGTTTTCCGCTAAATTTTAGAGAAAGAACAGACGGGCCACAAACTGGACGTGAATTTCCCACTTTTTAGCTGGC
>JAQFYH010000262.1:0-14150 GCA_034694405.1 Scolopendrellopsis subnuda
ACGGTGGCACGAATCGATAGTGTAATACCGATATAAAGCGGAATTAATCGATCATAAGTTGGACTAAGCAGCTTTAATGCTAGATGCAAGCTCGTTGAAAATACATTTAAAATATTCTTTTAATACGAAAATATGTTAACGTTTAATTCTGTGCATAGGGAATGGGATTATTCGGCAGTAGAAAGGAAATATGCAGACACCATACAAAATGTAAATTTCACAAAAGCAGGCGGGATGTGTGCTGTATATTGTACGTGCAGTAATTTTTCAGTACCACATCCTGAATAGCTGCAATTCTCACTGTATAAAATTCCGTACAGAAAGGTCTCGGACGATGCCAAGTTTAAATACTACCGTATATCCAGGTAGTTTTCAATATATTTTTTTAATATAAATGTGTGTTATCCTATCGTAATCAAATAGAAAAGGTTTCATCTCGATCAAACCATTCTATGAACTAAATGACTGAGCGCTTCCATATACTGGGATCAGTTATCTAGATTAGCCGTTAATTTGTGCTCATTAATTCGTTCAGCATGATGAATGAAAAGAAGTTGCTGAAATGTCTTGAATTATTCATAACAGGGAATCATATAACTGCTCTCCTCCGTATAAGACAGATTAGTGTTTGTCATTTTGATTTAGTAGTTCTAACGTATCTTGCTCCTCAACCATGGACGGGATAGTGCGTAAGATCTACAACCGCTTTTTCGCCGACTTCATGCTCTACGATATCTTCGACGAGCAGTATGTTCACTTAAATCTGATTTTCATCCATTTTTACACCTTTTTCGGACTTATGATTGTGCAGTATGTAAGGCACAACATTTCGTTCAAAATCATACTCTCCTGCGTCCTGGAAGTGTTTGGATACCTCGCCGTGCCCATGGTGGTGCCCATCTTACCCGTGTATCTGGTTTGGTACGTGGCCAAATCCATCTTGTTCTCGTTCCTGGGAATGCTGGGTATCGTGAAAAGGCCCGAAAAACAGATTCGAAAACAGGCTGTTGTCACTAGGAAACGAGCGGTGCCAGCTACCAACACTGTCGCCAAACCCGTTACCCTTTTGGATACGAAGGATAAAATCATAGACGCCACCCCGTTAATAAAGGAACTGGAAAAGAGTAGTGGCATTGCAGGTACGTAGAATGCATTTTATTGTCTTCTGCTGGAAGTGCCTCGTTCTTTACACGTGCGCCGTTTTATTTTAAACAATAACTAACGAGTTCAAATTGACGGGTACCGTAAATGATGACATTTAACTGTAGACAAACGTAGCAGAAAAGTTCAATAGTCCACAACCAATGGCAACCGCACGCAGTTCTATCTCGAAAATCTCGTAGACGCTTTTATGTGAGATGTGCGCGGTTGAACCGTATTACGTGGCCGTGCCGACCACATACAGTTCAATCGGGCACGTCTCACGGAAAACCATTATGGCATTATTTGAAGTCCCATAAATCGGCATAATACTCACTGTACCAGAGATACTTTTCTCACGGGAGAAAACTCGTATCGCTCGAAGTTCGCTGTCGATGTATTGAAAGTAATAAACGCACCGGCTCATTTTCGTCTGTTATATGGAACTTTAAAATAATTTTTGAAAGGTTGAACGCCGTGCTGTTATTCATTTTATTTTTCATTCGCATACTGTGCGTAACGGTTGTCAACGCAGAAGGAACATTCAGTCAGAAAATAATGCATCAATGATTGATCGACGTACATCATTATACGAAATAAAGATTCGAACCCTCGTCCTTGAGCTTGTTGCGTACATTTCCTCATTTTGTAGAAACCAGCATTATTACCGTTAGATGACTTATTCGGCGATAAATATTTGTTTCCAAAATGTTGGATGCTTCGAGTTATTTCTTTACGACGATACAAGGTGGGGTTTACGTGCAGTTGATTTATTGGAAGGTTCTTTCTTTCAAGAATGTCGCGGAGTATTTTAGAAACTACAAATTTAAATGGTAGCCTACAATTTCAAGAATTCTACACTCTAGGGGCAACGTAGAGTGCGTATTACTTGTTGTGTTTATGCGGCAAAAGATATAGGGCCAACGCTATTGGGGCAGTACCGAACGCAATGTGCTGCCAGGGAAGTTACAGATACCCCTGGTAATATTGGGCCCTGGATATCGCCCGTATCTTTCAATAACGATACTAAACGGTTAAAATTAACATCTTTGGGTTGGCACGCTCCATTTTTGTTAGCTTACACTTTCGTCTGCCCGTTTTGCGGGCAAAAGTCGTCAGTCATACCACACAACTGTTATACAAATCGTTGTTGAGTCAACTTTTTGCTATAATTATTTGCTCATGAAGTTGGCAACTTGGGGTAAAAATTCTACAATGCACGCCCACGCCCAAAAACGTGTACAAGTCGGTGGAGAAGTGGGTTTAATGCACAATTTACACTGACCGACATCGGCAGTCGGTCCGACTTACGAACGCGCGTTCCCAGTTGTTAGATTTTTCAGCTGCGCATGCGGCGTTCGTAAGTCGGTGAATGTCGGTAGACAAAATCGATAAGTGTAAATTGTGCTTAAAGGAGAATTATTTACCCATACCGACTTGATAGTCGACTTTTAGTGCCACACGATCTTCGCTAGTAAAATTCTTCTCTATTAACTTAAATTCATGTTGTTCAACGAGTTCTCCTACCCAAAAAATAAGTATAAATCCTTACGAATTTCCTTTTTATTCTTTCAGCTTCCTGAAAGGAGAGATGTGGTTAACGAGAGAGGAGAGAGTGGATAACGTCATCATTTCATTCATAAACGTCGCCGAGTTAACATTACGTACAAGGACTTATCTCAGTCAATAATGTTATAGTGAAAAAGTTTATTAAAATTCATTTTATTACATTGATCATCAAAGTATCTGTAGTTTACTTAGCTCGGATCGCCACGACCTTTAATCCCTCATGTAACCTGGGGGTATATTTTCGTGCCGTCTCGCGATACCCAAAAACTATTCGATTATTTTTATACGTGAAGAAATAGTCCTAGTTACCATATTTTGGCGTCATCTTGGTTACTTTGCCTAAAACGTCATCAAAGTTGAAACCCTCAGATAATTTTGAGAGACGCGGATAATAATGGTAAATTTTTCGAATATCCTGGGACACGCAACGCGAGACGGTACGAAAATATACCCCCTGGATAAGGAAATCAGAAGAGTACGTGCAGCTTATTTATTCACGAAAGTTAGCCATATGACGTAGTACGGTACTTCTTTAAAGGGAAAGAAGAATCTGAAAGATCTCCACAAATGTTTTACGGTGCTACGTACCATCTTTCGTAAATCGCAAACTCTGTCGATAGATTATTAGGGTAACGTTAAAATACGGACGGTTCTGGTTCATCCAGTGGGTTTGCCACTTTGCCATTTAGTTTGTAAAGCTGATGATATCAGCATTTTACGAGGAACGGTATCTTTTCGCTAGTTTCATCACATCACCCTGGGATTCCCTTATCCGGGTTACAACTAATGGACGAAATGAGAGATTGGCGGCTCCTGGTTGTGCTCTACCACAAGCAGCTGTAAATTAGAATAAAAATAATTTATTTATTGATTTATAAACATTTCATACGGTATTCATGAATTGATTATGGTCGGGTTGAACGAACTGTTCCTTTTAGACGAGCAGCCGAATATTCGCTTTACATTACAAAGCGAAACGAGAATGTTTCCTTCGACCGAAGTATTGAAGGCCCTGTGTTGCATGCAAGCCTTTGCCTTACTTCTCTTGTTGCTCTTCGTCTTGACGTTACGGTTCTCGTGGAAAGACGTCGCCAACGCCCTTCTCTTGCAGTTTGCATACCTCAGCATCGTCGTGACGTTCATACTGCCGATTCTAGCTCTATTATATTCCATTTCGACGTGTGCGATCAAGATTTCCTCCTACTTCAGTCTCCAACGCCATTTACGGTAAGTTTTGAGCGCTTCTATTATAGAATGAGTGATTACTCGCCTTTTTCCTTTTCCGGAAAACAGCAATCCATTTCGAAAGTTTATTTGCTCTTGCAAGTCTTGTCTGTAGTTGTGTTTGCGGGGGCCTCTATTTTAAAGATGTGCATGCCGCTGATATGAATCAATGATGAGTCAATGAGGTCCAGCAGTATGTTATGATTATGAAGGTTTCGATCCGCACAGAATTTGCAATCTGGATACCCGTAGACGGCGTAGAGAATTGTTTGTTGATTTTTTCGTATTTTTTCGTATATTTGTGCTGTCTGTGGCGGAGTAGCTTAATTTCATTTGTAAAATTTTATAAATGTTCATATCATGGTCATTGACCAGGGTTTGATTTACCCCTCCCCCATGTTTCACACTAAAAGATATTAACTTGTTTAACATTACCACCCCCTAGCTCAACATCCATAACGAGTCTTGAGTTCACCCTCCCTCCCACCCCACGCCACCCCCCAATTCAAATTTTGGAAATCTATCCCTGATCATGACTACTTGTTGGTTTCAGATTTAAAATGACGTCATAAATTAAGGCTCATGCATCGATCCTACTGTGTAGGAAGTATTCCTACGTAGTGCAAATGCAAAAGAAGAACAAGGACGTATTGTGTCTCATCAGAAGATAAACGATTACAGTGTCTAGACGATGAGTTCGTTTTCGTTTTCTCTTCGTTACAATACCATTGTCGATTTTTAAAATACCATAGTTCAAGCCGTTTCTTTTGAAAAGAAAATGTGTTTCTCGTAATAAAATCTTCCAGCACCTAAAACTTTTTACAAAAAAAAAACTTTATTGCACAAGACAAAAATACTTTTCCGAGCATTCGTAGAATTCTTTGGCAAAAATAAATCGATAAATAATGAAACTTTCTATATCGCAATTCGCAACATATCGAAAATATCGGGATACCTTTTCGATACAATTCACACATACCGATATCGACATCGGTCCGATTTTGTCTGACCGACTTACTACACCGCATTAGCAGTAAGGTTTTCAGAAACTCGCAGATTTTTCAACTGCGCATGACGTGCCGTATCAGTATGTGTGAATTGTACTTTAGAGCTTCTAAAGATGAAAAATGAATTTCAACGTAAATAAAACATGAAACGGTGAAATGGCGGTCCCTGGTACGTTCAATCTATTATACCTAGTACTCTAGTACCGTATATCATTTAGTGCTATTTAGTTAAACTTTAGTTCCCATTCTAATTGATGCTGGTGCAGGCCTTTCGACGTTTCTTTCGCTTTCTTGTATTTTAAACGCAAGTTTAATTAACTTACCTCCACCCCCTAACATCATCGCCAAGTGGGACATTGGGATTTCCTGCCTTCATGATCAAGAATGTATGAACATTGCGTTAATTACTGTACCCTAGGTAGTGGTTACCGTATTATAAAGGCATTCAAAGGCGCTGAACATTTTACTGTGTGTTATTAGATGAATACTACTCTACAAATTTAAAGCCACTTGACCAAATAATTATTATTGTGTTAATATTGTCACAGATGTCGAATTTGCAAGATGCAAAGACGTACGGTAGCCTACTCTAAAAATGAATTCATTCGGTCAAGATGTGTTAAATTTTTGAGTAGAACATTTTACGCATTCATTCTGTATCATAAAGATATAGTTTGCATAAAACAAGCTGCCTCACTGACATTGTCAATACATTTATTTTGGTTTAGAAAGTACTTGGTTACAAATGAACGTGATGATGCAGCCTTCAGTCGATTTAGCTAAACTCTATCATCACGGTTGAAAAAAAACCTATTCAAAAAACATTTTTCTATTCAAAAATACGAACCAACCACGTACAAGACGATTTTCTTAAACTCGGGCTTTTAAATGACTTGCAGGTTTCATTATTAATTATTAGTGAATTTTTTTTTTGTTAAACCGTATGAAGGAGTCAGTAATCTAGGCCAACCAGTATGTTCAACGACTCTAGGGAGACTACCATTTCTTAAGAACGCCTCGCAATCCAAAGATCGGCGTAAACTATTTATGGAGGACGTACCGGTATGTCGTTTATGTGGGTGACTGAAATATTCCTATAATTGGAGGACGTCCCTCGTTGGGGGATTTCCCATCAGATTCAATAGACCTAGGCACCTATAGGCCACTAGTTTTCGGTGATACGGAATGGGTGTGGGATGGGGAAAAAATATAATTCCATGGTTGATTACGCAAAATCGGTGGCGGTCATTGGTTTGTTTGTTTCAACTGTAACCCACATTATTAATCCTTCGTTCGAAGGGTAGTGGGGGCAGGGTGGATCACATGCGCCATCCTCCTTGGTCACAGACCCAAAACGTGGGTGTGCCCAAGTGGGGTAACGGCCAAGGAGGATATTCCACTCCTGAGGGGGTCATTTTTTTGTTTGTTTATAATATTTAAAAGACTCGTAAACCTACCGTCGTCTCGCTAATAGACGTGGAACATATTATGAGGGGTCTAGACTACTCGTTCCGACAAACTCTTGCATTTTTGTTGCATTTCGTTCTCAATTCAAGTAAAATGAGTACTATCGTCCATATCCCTAATATACACGATTTCTTGATTAAATCAATTAACAATTTTTTCTGCGAGTTAATTCTTTCTCTAAGCTAATTCACAATGATTTCGTTCAGATTTACTTCACAATTCACAATTTTTTCATTTCCTCGAGCCATTTCGCCTGTTCTGGAGGTCTCTTGATGCCTCTCGTCGCCGAAAAATTAATAGGAAGGTATTTCAGGAAAGGCGAAATCAAAATGCCGATAGGAAATATAAACAAAACCACGATAGTCATGTAGGTAAATTGCAGAAAGAGGCTAAAAAAGATGTCCTTGGTTCCATACGGCAAGAAAATCGTGAATAAAAGCGACACGCCGAGTCCAAAGATATGCATCACCAATATTGCGTTATATAGTTCGCTTCCTTCGAACCAAGCCATCTTCTAGATACTTTCACTTAATTTTTCTTTTAAAATAAAAGTGCAATAGTTTTTTCTTCACTTAGATTTTCTTCAATATTGTTCTATTTTTCTTGATCGCTGTTAGGCAAAAGTGTCAGGTTGTAATCCAAATAAAAAAGATCAGTCTGTTTAGCGCCGAGTGGTATTATAATTAGCATAATACAGGATTTTTTTTTCTGCATCAACATCAACAAATGTCCGAATTTGGCCTTGCAATCGTGTTTGTTCTGATAGAACACAAAAGGAATTTGTTTCCACAGCATATACCAGACATTTCAATAACATCTCCGTAATTAATTTTCCTATTGTTTGCTTTCTTTTCCTAGTTAAATGTTTTTTTTTTCGTCGGAGTTCATTATCATTATTTGGTATTTCGGTGCTGTTTAACACCTAGGCACAAGGAAGGGATTGGCGGCCACACGCACACTTTTCTATCATAAAATTAACTGCTTATGATTTCTTTACTTTGTCGAATTACTTTCACGGTAATGGTAACTCCTGTGTATAATGTAGAAAATTAATTTAATCTTATATACCTGTATTTGCTACTGTACCGGTACTATAAAAAGTGAAATAAAAAATATTCCAGAAATTAAAAAAACAGGTCCGCAGTCAATATGATGATAGAACTAAGTTAGCCTTCTAACATACAAAATGTAGCCTACAATAATAAGTTACAGGGTACATTGTACCTCCTGGTTAGATCTTATACTCTGTAATAGTTACGTTTTCAATTACGATTACGAACAGTATTTTATTATGTTAAAAAAATTCGCAACTAAACTTATATTAGCATTATTTAATATTTATTTTTGGATTAGCTGACTGTTCACGATTTACCATTTTTTAAAATGCCTAGTCATTTTTTCATTTTAGAAACTGTAAAACTGTAACGATTACGTATTGTGTACGTACGAGTATAAACGTTGTTTCCCAATTGCGATGCACTGCCATTACTCTCAATTTTGTACATTTTTTTCTATTGTCAAAAATATTCTCCAGCTGGCAAAGCGTGTTTTTTTCCCTATTGTTTTTGTAGTCTAAAGTTGAAATATTTTTTCTGTACATAACTGTATACGTCAACCTAGTTGTTGCATTGTGTAATTCACTGTCGCAGTCGGTAGAATTTTTAAATAATTCACTTCACTTTCTAAGCTGATCTGGCAAAGAAGGTAGAGATAAAATGGCCGATATGGAATTAATAGTACTTTACTCGCTGTTTATGGGCATGTTGGCCTATGTTTGCATTAGGATTCGAGCCTCGTTGGCCGTTTTGATTCAGATGATGATAATAGCATTGACGGGGCAACTGGCCTGTCTGACAATTTTCATAGTTCCGTTTTACACACTCTTCTATCCTGTGTCGAAGTACGTGCCCAATCAAGGGGAAGTGTCCTTCCAGAAAATCAACGCCCAAAAAGAGAAGATAAGAGGAAAAGCATCCTAAGCCTCCCTAAGTGCTCGTCAAGTTTCCATTTTTATGTGTGTGTTTTTAAGCATTTTATAAAAATTCGAAAGGTATATTGCTCTAAAAAAATTTTCGAAGAATAAAGTGATGAAAAAAAACTATAATTTAATATTTTTTGCTATATATTTTCACCCGCTAATTTTTTGTTTGTTTGTGCGTTCATTTTCTTTTTTTACGTTAAAATGAAATAAAATTATACCTTGTACGTTTGGCGTAGTTTTATGTAACATATACATTATCAATGACTTGTGAATCAATGATTATCGCCAAATTATTTAAGATTTTCCCATTTGATTTTTCCCCCAACAAAAGTGAATTCTGGTGAAATATTCAGTGACACAAATTACTCGCACAGTGTGTGAATTTAAATGATCGTATGGTTCAAAAAGTTCTTTGTGATCTCGCTCCTTTCTTTTTAAAACTGCTTCTTTTCAACTGGGGAAGAACGGATGTAAAAGCGACAGATAAGTTATTTAAAATGTTTTACTGGTAATACGGTCGTACGAAATATACTATAGCCCTAGAACAGGAGGAGGAAAAATCGCAATTTTTTATTTAAATCTTGGTTCGTAATATATTTTCGTTTTGCACGTACATTCGTACAAGTATTGTGAATATCGTCTAACGTGGACTAGTCCCTCCGTGCAAAAAGAAGAAAGAAAGAAAGAAAAAAGAAACCTACGTTTGTACAGTACACAGAATTTACGACTTGCAGGATACCTTTCTGCTAGTCTTATTTTAGAGAAATAACGACATTTTTAAAGATAGGAAAACACATTTTATTTTATTTTATTACGACATTATTTTATAAATTTTTACTCTCTCATGATTAATGAATGCTATTACAGCAGTAACTAGCGGCAACACAGACACCAATTTCTCCTTTTTTTCTTATTGGGTTTTTTAACTTCTTCCAAATTATTGAGCGATTCGACGGCCAGTTTGTGAGAAGAATCAGAACCTGAAAGTAAGAAAAAGAAAACGAGTGAAAGCGTCGCACATTTTGTTGTTGTTGTTAATATCCAGAAACGGTGAATACTCATCCACAAGCCTATTGGATTTATGTCACGGGTGTGATCGTGACGAAACTTGACACAAAGATAGTCATCGTCAAGGTGAATAAAAAGTTTGCTGGGCGCGAAAATTCGCCCCTGATTTCGGAGGCGGGTAATCGGGTATCGTATAATCGTGTGTAGTAAGCATGAAGGGATTTCGTGGCCCCGCAGTTCCGGACTTTATAGTGACCTTATTGACGACTACCATTGGGTAAAGTTTCGTCCAATTAGTAAAGTAGTAAACGGTCTATTTTTCCATTGGCGGTGTCCTTTAGGTCCATAATACGGTATTACACTTGTAAGACTAAGAAGCGGGACAGAGTAATGATTATTTTAAACACAAGAAATGTGCTATTCGTAGGTAATCACATTTTATTTACGAAATAATATTTAAAAAAAAATGCTACGGGCCTATACGGCCCCCAAACATAGAAACGTTTCACTTTTCGAATGGCATATCACTCTTGCTGTTTTCGGTTTTGAAATTCATTCGGAAAGGAAAACAGCAAAGAGTAACTACTCATTCTGAAGAAAACACATTTCTTTGTTCTGGCCTTACGAATTCACACATACCGATATCGGACCGACTTACGAAATCGAACGCACAGTTGAAAAATCGGAGAGTTTCCGACAACTGCGCATGCGGGGTCGTAAGTTGGTGCGACAAAATCGGTCCGATATCGGTATGTGTGAATTGTACTTTAGTCACTCCGAATCACCGAATGCCACGTGTAGCAGTGAAATCCACCATGTCACTGGTACCTCAATATTGTTACGAAAAATAAAACCAGAGAAACAATTTTTAAATATGATTCCTGTAATCTGTATGGTTGCGTATTAGAATGACTGGGCATGCGCAATCGCATTAGACTGCGTGGAACACACTGTTCGAATCTCCTTTTGGAGATCTACATTTTAAAGTAATTTGATTTGTGTTTAAATTAAAGAGCTACGGTATTATAAACTAAACGATTGTTTGTACATCATACAATAAAATTTACCTGTATTTAAAGTGTTTGTTTGTTTGTTTCAACTGTAACCCACATTATTAATCCTTCTTTCGAAGGGTAGTGGGGGCAGGGTGGCTGCATGCGCCACCCTCCTTGGCCACTGACCCCAATCGGTTGGCGAGTCCGATGTGAGGTCCTGAGAGGAACCAAATGAAGCAGTTGTAAACATCCGTATCTAAAAGAAAATGAACACCCTGTACGAAGTATGTACGAAGTATTGCATTCACTTTGAATGCCCGAGGTGGAAGTGCGAAAAAGGAAATCAGGCACTTTTAACACCCCCCTTCTCCGTATCCGCCCTTGCTCAGTAGACAAAGTTACCTGAAGTACCGCGTCTTCGTACGCGGGTGGCAAATCTTCACGAACGGGTATTTCTACACTTGAAGCTGCTGGTCGATGAACCGGCCGGGTGTGAACCGAACTCAGGGGAACTGCGTTTCTGTTGATGTTAAAAACGTACTGCTGATGAACCGTCACATTTCTCTGATTCTCGGCCGCCCTCTGTCGTTGTTGTTGTTGCTGAGCATTTCTGTCCCTGTAATGGCAAATAAATAATTTCATTCCGTGAGAAAAAAAAATTGGTACAGTATAGTCACTCCTCAAGGAGTACAGTACTTATGAAATTATCAAGGCGCGTACACACGAGAAAATCTTCTAGACATTTTTTGAAAACTCAAGTGCTTAGATTATTGAACATGTCGAACTTTTGTGTCGCACTGTTCGATTTTGATCAATTAGACTTAGTGGTTCTCAACCTTTTTGGTCCACGACCCATTTTTCAAATTTTTAAAACTTCGCAACCCACCCTACTAATGGGGGAGGGGATCTGGGGGAACAATGGAAGCTCCCCCAACCCCCCCCCCCCCAAGCAGGGACTCAAATTCGGTTCCCCCAGATTGGTGCCCCCAGATCACTTCAACTTCATTGTAAAAATAATAAGTTCGTGTAATTGCTTGAATAAAGTTACCAGAGTCCGGAGCTCTAGTGGTCGAGTGGATAGCGCTCTTGCTCGCCAATCCAGAGTTTCCGGGGTTCGAGTCCCGAAACAATAAGGTTTTACCTGATGGTCGTAGCGATGGTCCGACACAGGGTCGACGTGAAACAAATTGCGAACACTAAAATAATCCATAATAACCAAAACGATATCATCTCTCATCTCCCTTCTTGCAGAGTTCCAAAATAATCGGTAATTCCAACATTTAATTTACTCCGTAGTTTTATTTATTATTACAAATTGTTGCTTTGAATTTACGGATGTGCATTTCGTCAGGTTATTTCAGCACTTATACGTCGAATGTCACATGGCCCGACGTAAATGGTTTTTTTTTTACCGACTGCGACATCTGTATGAAAATTTCATCACAGCAACAGTGAAAACACTCGTAAAAACCTAAACAGTGTAAAAATAAAATAAATTTTTAATAATTCTCATATTTCATCCACCAGTATCTCCCGAATGGTCGCGGGTGGGATTGCGGCTCAACGACAAAATTTTTTCGTCCAATGAAATGCAACGACAATGTTTTCTATTAAAAAAAAAAAAGTAAATTATGCGTTTATAAAAAGTAGAAACGCACAGCGGCCCCGTAAAATTTTAATTATTAATGTATTCGTGCATTACGTAAATGAAAAATTAATTTTCCAGCAACTTCCGGTTTGATTAACCCACTTCCGGTTTTATTGATCGACTTCCGGTTCTAAAATATACTTACTTGTTAGGTATTTAAAACACTTAAAATTTAAAGCTAATTCGTGGATTTTTTAGATAAAAAAATAGTTTTTCAACTACTTCCGGTTGGTCCATCTACTTCCGGTTTTGTTGATTGACTTCCGGTTTTGTTGGGAGCACTTCCTATTTATATGAAACTTTAAAAAACATTGAAAACTGCAAGGTAGCCCTTCGCAAGCTATTCAATTCATAAAAAAAATGGTTCCACCTCTGGCTTCGGGTTCAAGACTTGATCCTAGAGATCTGAAAATTTTGACGTGTTTTTCTACTTTTTGATTCTGAACACCATGCAAAAAACCGCATGTCTCTTTCTATCAGCGTTCAAAAGTTATGGGACCTGACAGACAGACGGACAGACAAGACAAACGCAATAGCGCCCACCCTACGGGGCCGCTAAAAATGCACAAAAACAGGTAAATTCTAATTGAAAAAACTGACCTGAGAAGCAAATAACTTAGCCATGGACGCTTGCTTGACGAAAGGTTCGCCCGTCTCTTTCAGTCGCGCAGCGTTGTAGACCAACAAACGGGCCGCTTCGATCTGCATGGCCACTTCCGAAATCTGGTGCTGCATGGCCTGTGTAAAAAAGGTCAAACTCATGAAGCCATAAAACAGTTCAGAGACGTCCTTGTTTCTTTCTTTTAACACAGGTTTGCTGCACCAATATAGAAACGAATTGAACGAAAACACAAAACTCGAACCTGAAAGTCAAAGATTCGTTTTCCGAATTGTTTTCTCTCCATCGTGTAATTCACCGCGTGGTCGAAACATCCCTGCGCCAGTCCCACCATCTGAAAAACAACGTAAAATATTATATCAGCTTCGAGATCTAGAACACTTCATATATTTTCGGGGCAAATACAACCGGAATATGACAAAAGACTGAAAAGACAACTTCCAGCGCAGCTAAAATGAGGCTACTGCGAAATTACGTTTCCCCAAAACGTGAGTGTTGGCCTGGTGAACAGAAATAATAACTTCCCCAGACTTCGTACAAAGATTCATATAGGAACCTATGTTTTTTCAATGTTCACCCGGGCCACTTTCACTGTTTTAAGTCCGTACTTCGTAGGATAGTGGAGCATAAAATAATATTTTTTATTTGCGAGTGCCCAATATTCCATACCACAATATCATTTCTCTGTAGCTGGTTACTAGGTACGCACTGCGCGCCCATTGTCTCCATTTTGAACAAAACTTATGTTGGATAATTTTAATTCTATTTTCATACAATTCTTTCTAGCAAAAAACTTTTACCAAAAATTTTTACCAATTTTTTTACCAAAAAAAAAAAAAAAAAAATGGATAGTACTCCTAGCCAAGAAGAGTAGGGTATGGACCTACCTGCGCTCCAATACCGATTCGACCTTCATTAAGGGATCCTATGGCGTATTTGTATCCCTCGCCAACATTGCCCAACACATTACTCTCGGGCACCTGTAAAAATTGACCTTAACTTTTAGTAA
Organism: Scolopendrellopsis subnuda; assembly: GCA_034694405.1. Taxonomy (NCBI): domain Eukaryota; kingdom Metazoa; phylum Arthropoda; class Symphyla; family Scolopendrellidae; genus Scolopendrellopsis; species Scolopendrellopsis subnuda. The sequence continues at coordinate 13,668 of JAQFYH010000262.1, forward strand.
TATAATTCGAAGTAACTGCATACACGTTACGGTACGTAAATTACTAAATTGTTTTTGTCAGTTGTTGATAATCAACTATCGAGATTTGCAACTGAACTAACATAGGTCGATCTCTCCTACAAGTAGAAAATTCTTCCACACCATGACGTGTAAAAGGACTGCTCTTCACGGTGTTCCAAAAGGAATTCTAATGCCCCCCCCCCCACCCTCGTTATGGAGCAACTGCGGCTTCCTGAAGGAAGTAAGATAAGAGAGCTTTCCAAATCTACAGTACGTCATCAAAACAAACTACAAGAATGTAATTTTACCTTGACGTTGTCGAAGAACAAAGTGCACGTGCTGGATGCCCTCAACCCCAGTTTGTCTTCTTTTTTACCGACGCTGAATCCTGGCGTGTCTCTTTCCACAATAAAACAGGTGATGCCTTTATAGCCCTGAGGGGTAAAAAATAAGACTTAGTGTTAGCAGAAGTAGATCAGGAGT
>JAQFYH010000263.1:0-14147 GCA_034694405.1 Scolopendrellopsis subnuda
AGATAATCCTTTTGTTCTATTGTAAATCTAATCCTTCTACTCAGGTAATTTTAGCTCGTTTCGTGACATAAACTATATACGAAGCGGGACAAATTATTTCGAGACCCCAAAAACAAATAGCTTTCGTGTATAGGCGCATGCGCCTATATCCGCGGTAATACGGTAAATTGTGTAACAAATGTGTTATATAACAATGCCAGCGGATAAGCAATAGGCAACAAAACTACACCACTGCGCCGCTCCTCGTTTTTCGAACAATATTATTGTAAAAGTACAAAATACTTCATTTCGTAGCTCTGTAAATGAAATTTTAGGCCGGCCCAGTGGCTCAACCGGTTAGACGCCCGGTTACCAACCACGCTTCGAATCCCGGATAAGGCATGGATGGTTGTGTTTGTTTAGGGCTCAGTTCCCACAGCCCCACGTAATTGAGGACCCGAAATGATCTAAAACTAGCAACGCCCCAACTTGAAGGTAATAAAAGCCGTCATGCCTACGGGTAATCGGAGGGAAGAACAATTTTTTTAAATGAAATTTTTGCCAGGTTGTCAGCGTCTCGTGCACGATGCTGGCTCGGCTCGACCAACGCGATCTAACGTTCGTGAAGCACCGGGAAAAAAAAAGATAGTAATCTCAAAAGCCTGAGACTCTATAATACAGAGAGTACGATATAATGAAAATCCTGTTATAATTTACTTCCTAAACAGCCAACTTACTTTAAATAGTTATCCGCAGACATCTCTTCGGATGAATTTGTTTTAACTGGACCAACTAATAAAATCTCCTGAGACAGAAAAACATAGTTTAAAAAAAAATCATTAGTTCTTTCCAAATAATTTCCTTTACGATTTAACGTTTTTTCCCTATTACCGCGGATATATAGAGGCATGGATGCGCCTATATTCGAAGGTGCGTTTATATTCGAATATAAGCGCATGCGCCTATACTTAAAGAAAAATAAAAATGATAGAAGAAATAAAAATTAAAAATCTACCGTAATTAAAAAAAAAACAGACAAAACGAATGATTGTTTTATTCCACAATCTCTACAATTCAAGAAAACACAGTAGTAGAGAATGGTATCCAGTAAAGTACAACAGTGTTCTATATTTAATGTCACGTCGACAGCACGTTGACCGCCCCAGTTCGAATATAGGCGCATGCGCTTATATAGCCTACAAAATGGGACAAATAATTTCGAGGCCACCAAAACAAGCAGTTTTCGCTTATATTAGGCGCATGCGCCTATATCCGCGGTAATACGGTTCATACAATAAAGTCCCAAACAAGTATTTTTCTTAGTTGAGAAAATTCAAGTCGCTCGAAGCTCACTATCGCTGCATCGTCGTCGCTGCACCGGACTCGCTATCTGTTTGGGGGATGATGAACGCTGAGCCAAGCCCAGAATACCTTGCGGACCAACCGCCCCACCGCGACCTTTCGGAATAAGCGGTTTGGAAGAAGAGATGAGATCGATGCACCGGTTAATTATTGCGGAGAAGATGGATATGTGCTGCATGCATGTTACGATACCCGTTCCCGTTGAACCGAAAAAAAGAATAAAGAAAAAAACTAGTTACTTGCGTTTGCCGGTTTTTCAGATGTGTCCACAGTAAAGTCGCCTTCTGAATGCAGAAATCCATTGGAGTAGAAACAACATAAACTATCCTGTCACATGACTATAAAAAAATTATCATCATAATTTGCATTGGTTAATGGATAATAAAGCTTTCTTTGAATAAATCGTTATTTAAAAATTAATTTTTTTTTCAACTCTACCTTGTTAACCCTATTCATCATATGGGTTAGATGGGTTAGATGTTCTACGTGTTTCCATACTTCACAGCTCTCTGTAAATACGGCATTAGAAATTAAAGTTATCTCGAAATTCCAGTGATGGCTTCGAAATCGCTTCGATTACAAATAAATCTGGAATCTGCTGCGCAAGTGCGCATACGGAGTATAAAACTGGATAGATAACTCTTATAACTTTGGATGAGGTCTGCACCCCGAACTGAATTTATTCCACAACATTTCGAAAACGCAGGACTGACTGTTGTAGATGTTCTTGACGGGAGTACACACAACTCATTGAACCAAATTGAACATAACATAGGAGCTAGCAAGTTTTTTTTACAAAATGCTCAACCCCAAACGTAAAATAAAAGCGTGTACAGTACCGTACCATCGATTATCCTAAGATTTGGATCGTATTTCGCTCTATCAAGCTTACAGAGCTCTATAATCTCCTCCACAGCTACGGTGATTGGTGTAATGATTTCATCACGTGTGAAGTTTTGGCAATTCCTACATGTCAAGTTGCCTGAGTAGGTTCTCCACCTATAAAAATAAAGCTCAACTCTTCAAAATGTGCAGATTGCAGCTTACCGGTACTGTCAACTGTCAAGCAAACCATCCTCTCCTCGTCCTCAGTTTAGTAAAGTCATTATATAACTAGGTTTAGCTATGCCCGTTGCAGTTGCACATCACAGCTCATGAGCGCACGGCCAGAGCCCTGCGCGAATTTTTTATAAACTGGTATTCCGTTTCCGCATTCGCTTCTTATCCGCACGCGTATCTGCTACCTTACATCAATCACTCTCCCAGTCTCCCTTTTTTACAATGAACTCGGACAATTTCATAATTCCAAGTATTTTACGGTATTTTTTTTTACAAGTTACCCGGCCGGTACCACTTGTATGAGATTATTGCATTTTATCCGCACTTACTAATCTAATAATCTTTAAATCCGCATCCGCCCATCAGTTGGAAAACAGATCCGTTTTCGCATCCGCATTAGCGAATATCCGCGGCTCAGTTGTCAGAATGGCATAGGTTGTAGGTTGTTCCATACTAAATCTCTATGGTTGTTCTCACGAGATTGTTCACGATCTGAACTACGGACAGGTTAAGCTAGCCGTTGATATTTGGTACTTCTTACGCTCAAATCGGATACGAAATGCAATGGGCATAGCGAAACCACGAATAATTACAATAAAAAGTAATAAAATGATAACATAGCTCATTAGTTATTACCAATAACTGATAAGTTCTTGTTATTACCAACTCACCCAAAACAGTGCATCAAAGATTCAACAATTTCAGATACCAACTGAACCCTACGCTCCGTCAAACTTTGTCGCTGGCTATCAATTACGTCATTCACTAGTAGGACCATTCCTGACTATATATTACAAAAAAAAAATAGTAGAGTAAAAATTATTTATAGCGGCATACTTAAATGATGGCAGAAATCTCAGTGAGAAGTATGAGGAACTGTGGACACTGGACACCTTTGTCTGCTCTCCTGCAGCTGGTTAAACCAGAAATAAAAAAGAAAATTAATGGAAATAATTACAAATATATATTAAAAAAAATATGGATAATAAATCAAAAGTAAATTACAGACCGATTGTTCATCACACAAAAATACCATTATATGTTGTATAAACGTATATATTTGAAAATAAATTATTGTAAATATTCGCGTGCAAATAATAGCATAATCTAGGCGACTATGTTTTACTTAAAAGGCTGTATGGCCTGTATTTTAATTATTGTTTAAATGCAGATTAAATTGAAACTGTTTTCCCCATTTTACATTTCATACAATTATATTATTTACTTTTTACTAATTCTAGAGATCGACCGAGGGTAATAATTTGCCTATGGGCTGATGCCGATGGTTTAACAATTTTAATGGCAGACTCTTCTAACACTACTACAGTTACTTCAGTACAGGCTATACTGTGTTGTACTGGAACTGCTATGTTTAATTTTTTCAAACACATGTACGGTAACAAAATGAAGGAAAAAGAGCGAATTTTTTTTAATTTTTCAAAACGTTCTGCGAAGCATTTGTACCCGCAGACCCCTCTCTCATTGGTACAGCACCAGCAACCACCTTGGTTTAAAAACATATTTAAAAATTAAAAAAAAAAATTTTTCAGATGATTTGCGTAATTTTAATCATAATTTGCTCAAAATTTCAATTTTTCAAACCATCGGCAAAATTTTTTGCCGATGCCGATGGTCGAAAATTGCTACCATCGGCGCCGATGCCGATATATCGGTCGATCCCTAACTAATTTATTCCAATAGGTTGAGTAATGAGTATACTGGTAAAAATAAAAGTAGCATACAGTAAATACCACATGCAGTAAATACCACATACAGTAAATACAACATAAAAACCTAGCTATAGCTAGGGAACTATCAACTAACTATACAGGTACCAGTATTATTGATGAAATTGAAACCTTAGCAAGCAGAGGGAGTTGGATTTGCGTAAAATCTCTTGCTTTTGCAGGCTTGTATCAAAAAGAAAATAATACTTACTTCGGATTGTATATCACAGTTGATCCCATAATTTTCTCTATTATGAAAAACTTGTTTCAATATTACTGAGGTACAAATTTCTCTATCCAAGTAGAGTGACAAAATGTTGCTATTTACTTGAAGATGCTTTAAAATGGGAATCTTGCAATCTTTCATCTTTAAACTTTTGCCAAATTCCTGAAAATTTTACAAAATATTAAGTTAGGCTGTTTGAAAATTGTAATGTGTTTGCTTGTTTCAACTGTAACCCATTGTAGTAATCCTTCTTTTGAAGGGCAGGGTGGATCACATGCGCCATCCTCCTTGGTCACCGACCCCAAAAGAATGGCGAGTCAGAGGTGACGTATCGGCCAAGGCGGATATTCCAATTCCTGAGAGGTTTCAAATCCAGGGATCTTTTAACGTGCCACAATCGACATCAGCGCGGACTAGCGGAGTTGGATAATATAAAAAGTACAAGCACGCCACGATTAAAACCGTTCTAATTGTAAATATAAGAATCACAATTGCAAAAGGGAAAGCGCGTACGCAGTCCCCACTAGCAAAAATTTTGTGCTCGATTCACCCTCATTTGAGGCGATCGCAGAAGTCAACCAACTCCAAGTGCAATGAGCCAGTCTCTTTCTGAGAGGTTCTCCTTCTTGATTAGAGGAATACCTCTAACGACAAGTAAGTATGCCGCCCAGGTGCAAAATTTTTCGGCGCACTGTAACTAGTCCTTGACTAAATTCTTGGTTTCAAACATGATTATAGAAATTTCAATAAATTCACTAAGTAAACTATGTGTCGTAATATTATACAAGGTGCTGCTAAAAATTTCTGAATGATATACAGTTAGCTAAAGTGATAATAGGGCCTAGGCCTATATTAAATTCACATGATCAGTTGAATTACATTTGTGAAATGACATGATCAGGCATTGATTAATAAGGCACCTTGTTCATTTCACGAGAACACTTTAGAACTGTGTAGCCTACATTCGGCAACATTCTGAGTGATCATATTATCAAAGGAAGAAATGTTTACTGTGTTCTTGCAAGAAAACATGTAGGCTACCTCCACAGAATAAGGTGAAGTAAGGACTAAGTCGCCTCCTAGTCGACTCTTAGTTTGCCGTTTCAACGAAAAATCCTTGGAAACGTCAGGAACTCTAGCTGTAAACTCATTGCAAATCCTTTCTATCAAGAAATCTGAGGACATCTTCTCAAATTGGTAGGTCCTATGCACAATGAAACAATAAAGTTAGTTTATAACACTGTGACTTGAATGTAAGTAACATAGATATATCTCTGTCAGTGTCTATCCCTGTAAACAGGATCGAAATCTTCGTCTTTGCCAAAATTCAGCTAGGCGGCCACATAGGCTAGCTCGCCTAGCTGCTACCCGTGCATACTTTCCTTTCAGCACATGATATATAGATATTTATTCTCAAAAAGGTACAAAACCGTAGGCCTAGGTCGTTGGAAATTACCTTAAAAAGTACGTTTCAAAAACAGCAGGTTAAAATTCAAATGTATATATTGCACAACATAAATTATAATAGTAAAAGAAACTACTTTAACTCTTCGTATTTACAATTTTTCTATTTTTACGTTGATATAGTTTTAATTACTTACATTTAATGCTGAAATAAAGCAGAAACAAGCACGTGTCGCTGTAAATGCTAAAACATGGCATGGGGCATTTATCATTACTCGTCAATCGTCATGCAACCCGAAATTATTTTATTTTATCTTTTTTATCAAATAATTTTTTAAATAACAAAGTAGCTTTTAAATTGATATTATAAAATGGTAAAATGAAGTTATATTTTGTTTTAATCTATAAGTGATTTAGGAGTAAAGTATTATTTAACGTGCCATATGACGAAGATCTTTGCTGCATACCCCACGAATCATGTGATAAAAAAATGGGGAGTTGTTTTCCTGCTTAAAAATTCGTGAAAAATGCCGATAAAAGCTTAAAACTTAAATAATCTTTTAAACAATCTTAAGAATACACTTTTGCTTGAAAATATTCCATAATACGTAACGTTTCTGCGAATTTCATTTTCATTCATCGAAGACCGCAAGCCTAGCCTATGTCCGAAAATGACTTCATTATTAGATCAGTAAGTTATTTTTGCTTTTATTAAAATCAATGTAATTATTATTAAACCCTTTTCTAATAATAATTGTAGATAATTTGTACTTACTTTTTTTTTATTTAAAACCTTTTTCAGGTACGAAGAGGCAGAACAACGTGCTGCAAATTTCGCAAACGTCGCCGGATATTCGAGTACGAGACTGTCGGAAGAAGAAAAACCGATATTCAATAAACAGAGAATCAATTTTAAACCACCCGAACAAATCACCCACCTGGTCGTCAGTAACAAGATTCTAATTCTGTCTATGACGAATAAAATTCTCTTGAGAATCGATCTTTCCAGTCCCGACAATCCCGACGAAATTGACGTGGGACGTCACTTGGGCGACAAATCGGATGGGATGGAGATCAAAAACCTCTTTTTGGATCCTTACGGACACCATCTCATAGTCAGTTTAGCTGGAAGGCACGGCCAGACGGAGACAGTGTACTTGTCGAGGAATTCCAGGAAGTTGAGATCGACTTCTAAAACAAAGACTCACTCGATTACGGCCGTGGGATGGAATAGCTACTGCGCGGATGCTCTCAGCACCGGGCCCATCCTGGTTGGCACATCCAAAGGATTGCTGTTTGAAACCCAGATTAATACGGGAGACGAGAGACACATCTTTCAGACTCACGCCGAACAATTCTGGAAGCAGGCCTTCGACATAAAGGAGCACGAAATGCAAATTACTGGAATAGAATTTCACAGATTGACCAACATTGAAACGAAGTATTTCGTCTTGGTGACGACGCCAAATCGCCTGTATCAGTTTATAGGACAGGTGACGTCGAATGCAGAATCGCCCGTTCTCTATCACATCTTTTCGAATTACGTGGAAACGATGGAAAAGTATCTGGACATTCCTAGTCACTTAAACTACAGCACCCTGGCAGTGTGGAGCAGCAATCCCACCAATACGCCTTCGACGTTTGCGTGGATGACCGGTGCGGGAATAATGCTCGGAAGCATCGACTGTTCGGGTCAAGCTGGCGTAGAAACGGTATTGACAGACACGAAGTTGCTTCCTCTCCCAAAATCGAGAGATGGGCAGGTCGTGGTACCGATGTCCATTGTCCTGACCGAATTTCACGTCTTGATTCTGTTTAAAGATCGCGTGAAGAGTTACTGCATTTTGGACATGCAGCTGGTTTACGAAGACATTTTCACCGACACGTTTGGACCTCCAGTTAACATTACCAAAGATCCGAGCGACGGAGTGATCTGGATTTACCAAGTTCATGCGGTTTACAAGTACAAGTTGCACAAAGAGTCTCGAAACGTCTGGAAAATTTACCTGGAAAAGGGAAATTTTGCCCTCGCCAAACAACATTCTCAAGACAATCCGGCTAATCTGGATAAAGTCAGGCAGCAGGAAGCCAATCACCTTTTCAACAAAGGCGATTACATCGAAAGCGCCAAGCACTACGCAATGTGCGAGGCTACGCTCGAAGAAATCGCTCTCAAATTCATCCAAGTAGACGAGAAAGAAGCCCTAAAATTCTACCTAATACACAAGCTAAATTGCCTGGGGCCTCAGGAAAAAACTCAGATCACTCTGCTCTCACTGTGGGTTATGGAAATCTTTCTCACAACGTTGGGAAAGATGAAAGACGGTAATCTGAAAAATAGTCAAAAGTACTACGCCTATCGCGCCGATTTTCTAAAGTTCATCGACGTACCAAAAGTCAAAGACAGTATCAACCATAATCGCACTGCCGTCTACGAACTCATATCCAGCCACGGAGACGAAGACGCCCTAGTTGCCGTCGCCAGGTTGATGAGGGATTCGGAACAGGTGATTCGGCATCACATTCAGCAAGGCAACGCCACCGCCGCGATCGAAATGCTGCAGAATCAGAACGATGCCGGTCTGATCTACAAGTTTTGTCCCGCTCTGATGCAAGTTTCGCCCAGAGAGACGGTCAACTTGATGATTAGTAAGGGAAGGCTCCTATCTCCCGCCGACGTGATTCCGGCGTTAGTTCAATGTAACACCCACACGAACCCGAAGCAGGCTCACGAGGCGATCCGATATTTAGAATTCTGCCTCGGTAAACTCGAAAACAAGGATTCCACCGTCCACAACTACTTACTTTCGCTCTACGTCGACCATAAACCGGAAAGCTTAATGGCGTATCTGACGGCCCAAGGACAGGACGCGTATTCGGTGTTCTACGATCTGGATTTCGCTCTTCGCGTGTGCTCCGAACGAGGCCTCGACCACGCGTGCATCAGTATTTACACGACCATGGGTTTGTACGAGGAGGCCGTCGATCTAGCGCTCAAAGTCGACCTCGAATTGGCCAAGGAAAATTCCAACAGACCAGAAAATAACAACGAGCTGAAGAAGAAACTTTGGCTCAAAATCGCCCGTCACGTCGTGAAGGAGGAGAACGACATCAAGAAGGCCATGGAGTTTCTGCAGGAGTGCGACTTGCTCAAGATCGAGGACGTGCTGCCGTTCTTCCCGGACTTCGTCACGATCGATCATTTTAAAGACGCGATCTGTCAATCGCTGCAGGAATACAACGAACACATCGTCGTCTTGAAGCAAGAAATGGACCAGGCCACGCAGAGCGCCCAAGAGATACATTCCGAGATTTTAAACCTGAAGCAAAAGTGTAATTTAGTGCGCGCCGACGACAAGTGTTCTCTCTGCCAATTTCCCACCTTGATGAGGGGCTTTTACGCTTTTCCGTGCGGACACATGTTCCACATCGACTGTTTAACCGCCGAAATCACGACGCATTTGACGGGAGCGAAGAAACAACGAGTCAGGGAACTGCAGCAACTGATCGCGGCGCCTGGGGCGAAAGACGACGCGGCTGTTGCTACGAAAGAACGTAACGAAACGGAACTAGAAGATATCGTAGCATCCGATTGCCTCTACTGCGGTGATCTGATGATTAGGTCGATTGATGTTCCATTAATAAGTCCTTCTGAATTCGGTGAGGCTATGAAAGGTTGGGAATAGTAACTGTTATGTAGATTTGAAGTTTTTTTTATTAATTATATTGGTGAATAAACGATTAATTTGAAATATAAGTTAATATATTCAATTGCACATTTTTGTACAAATTTCGTAATTGCGTGCACCAAATTTTCCGAAAAATCGCAGTACCGTATTGCCGTTGAGACAATATTTAAAGGCTTTATGTGAAATCAGAAATCAAATAAAAAAAGCAAATGCATTTTTATTATAATTTATACCCACTAAAGTTTTGATAAAATCCCATTTCATATTTTCTCAGGGGTTGTCAAAATTTGGACAAAAGAGAATGATATATTGCCCAGGTGAAATCTTAGAAACTTAAAGTCTATTGTTGTTGTTTTAAAGCCTGTAAACCACAAAATTGAAGTGAGTAAATATTGGTAGGCCTACCAAGTAAGAAAAAAAAATAAGACAATTGTCTATATTCAATATTGTATATATTTTTTTCATATACCTGTATTTCCAGATTGTTAGCCATTTTTTACACTAGTACGGAGTAGTAGCGCACTGGCGTGAATTTTGCTTGAAGATTTTCCTGCATGGTACCAAAAACAATATTACCGTAGAGATTACCGTATGGTAATAATTAATTTTCAACATTCAGTTAATTCATTCATTGAAAGTCTAGCTGTCCACTCTTCCGAGTTGCGAAGATTTAGTGCTGCTTTGCTGTTATTATTACCAAAAATAAATAATACTGTTTTAATACTAGTAATATTCCTACCGTTCTTCGTGGGTTTTAACTTTTTTTTTGTCAGTGAATGATATGGTTGTTTTTGTGGGAAATTCTGCATGTTTTGTTTTTGCTGAATTTTTCTTAAAGTCTTTTTCAAATTAGTTAATATCGTACATTAATTAAAAAAGGTCTACAACAACTTATTTGTTATCAATAATTATTGTCGTGTGAACATCAATAAAGAAAATTTCTTACACACAGAGTAATCCACTTAATAGTTTTTTTTTTCATTTTTGCATGCAAAACTTTTTAAAAAAATCCGCAACAGCATGCAAAAGGGACTGTCGCTCTTTTTTTTCGTGAAACGGGAGATAATAGTTTTCGTCACATAGTACAAGTTCTTATTTTAGCATTGTAATAAAATTATTTTTTAAGTTTATATTTTAAGTGAATAAGTGACTTCAAAACTCATTTTAATATGGTTGCTCGATCCATAAAGTAAAGCCAAGTAAAATCAAAGCTTGGATTACTATGATCAAACTCAAAGTGCCCGCCGTATATCTAGCAAATTCCACAGTTTACTATCCTCAAATAGGCAAATTCATTTCCAAACGCATTATACCAATCGTAGTTCCTCTTACTATAATTTGATATGTATTCCGTCGTAGGATTGGTTAGATCTGGAATTAATGCGTGTGCCTTTTCTAATCTTCTCCTGCATGGTTGGAGTGGTTGCGTGGAACGAACACTGGAAAAGAAGATTTTGTTTACGAAGAGGCTGAATTTGGTTTACCATAAAAATTATTGAAATGTCGCGGTATGCAAGGCCACCCAACACGTCATTGTACGTGAGGAACGTTCCAGATGGAACCAGGTAATGTATTATTAATATAAAACATTTTAAATATAATTTGCGAAGATAGGCCCTAGTTGAACACGCAAATATGGTTAGGCTTAAAACTGGTTCCTAAATGGTAACTGCGAAGGATTCCATCGCAGAGATAAACATTGCGCATGCGGATATTCTGTATGTCTGTTGTTGCGCATGCCCTCTATTTTGATCAGGATGAAAGTTCTGTAAATTCTTTTAGAAACGAGCAATCAGCCCAATAATAATTATTTTCTCTTTGGCTAAGTTAGGTAGGCCTAGCATGGTAGCACAACAAATAAATTTCAGCTTTATTAAACACCTACTATTTCATACTACATAATTTTTACAAGCGACAAGATTAATTAACAGCTTAGTAATAAAGATCAACATATCGTTGAAATTTGACACCATTTAGCCACGAGGCCTTGGCTATTACTGTAATTTATTGAATTTGAAGCCTTCATAATCATATGGCCACAAACCCTACCTGAAGGCTGTTCATGGTTCACTATAAAAAGCTGCCTGGGATTTTTCACACCCCAGGAAAACCCCAGGGCTTTTTAAAAGGGACAAAAAAAATGGCAGGTACCAAAACTTCAGATGCAAGCCTAGCCTACGGTAAATCCCAAAGGAAAAAGTAGGGCCCACACGCCCCACAGACATTAGAGTACAGTACAGTACTTTAGTCTTTTGCTGTAGAAAATAGCCTAATTCTTGAATATATTCACTACCGTACTGTTGAATTTTTTAAGGTGTTTTTTTTTATTTTAACCTCCATTTTTCCTCTGTGTGAAACCATCTTTTTTTAGACCTGATGAATTGAGAAGTTTGTTTGGTAAATATGGCCCCATCACTGACGTGTACGTTCCTGTTGACTACTACAACCGGAGACCAAGAGGATTTGCATACATACAATATCCTTTCCACGTTCTACCTTTGATGTTAACTCAGAAAGAATGCTAAGCAGGTTCTTATTGTAAAAGTAAATAACTTGTTCCAAACTTGCCCCCAATAATGTAGGCCTACCATAATGTACTATCATTTTAAGTTATGTTAGAAATTTTATTTCAGGAAAACTAAGATGTACAAAACAATGTTTATTAATTGACTGTTTTGTTTTGATTTTTATCAGAGGCATGCCCAAGGTACCATTTACTAAACTGCTGGCTGACAAAATAAAAAGTTTAAAGTCAAAGCAAGGCACAGATCAAAATAGACACGGGGAGGTTATTTTACCATTCAAGTGTAAATCAAGCATACGATTGGAGCAGTGACAATTAGCCTGGCCAAGCCAAGATTTCAAGGTTTAAAGCTTTCCGAACACCCAAGCATAAAGATAACAGTCTCTAGAATTTCAAGTCAAGCCTTCAAAGTCTATTGATGGTATAAAGCTAAAGACAAGTTTTTGGCTCTAACAAGCTGGTATAAAGTTAAAGGCAAGTTATTGGCACTAGCAAGCAAGACAAGACAATATCCTACCAACAGTTTGTAATATATGCTTGCAATGATGGGTTTGTCCGACTTAAACTGCTCCAAAATTGTGTAATTTATACCGTTTCATGTAGCAGCTTTTTTTTTTAAACTAAACAAACCCACGATGTCCTTAAAAAAATCTTTTGATTTCGTAAATTATGGGGAAATTGTGAATCGTACATTAAAAGTTGTATGTTGTGACTGTCCAAATTTGAATACATATAGGCCCCTCCTTGCTGATTTAATCGGCATTTTAAATGCATAATTATTTAAAAGCCCACACATAAATGTTCTGTTTTTGTTCGATGAAATCGTCGTGTTGTTGCCAGGGTTTACGAAATGTTTCTTTTAGCAAATTCCTTAACCAGCTCAACGTTTGAAGATGTTAGAGATGCTGAAGATGCACTACACAACTTAGGAAAAACCTATTTTATGGGGAGAGAACTAGAGGTTGAATTTGCCAGAGGTGATAGAAAAAGTAAGTATAATCGTAAAAACACAAATCTAGCTTATCAATATTCAAATTCCCAAGCTAACATTTTGTGAAAAGTAGAAAAAGTTATGACGTGCCAGGTTGATTTGTAATGTATTTTATTTGCACACCATAAACGAAAATTAACGTTTATAGTTCATACCGGCGACTTTTTACAACAATTAGAGATTAAGAGAATAATGTTTTGTTTAATACTCACAGCTCCAGGAGAGATGAGGGGGAAGGAAAGAGTTCGTCGTCGATCGCCATACTACAGCAGCAGGCACGATGACCATCGCAGAAGAAGATCTCGCTCACGCAGTCCCAGGTATATCTGATTAATGCTGGTGTAAAAAAAAAGGAAATGAAGGCTCCAGATTCCCTCCTTCCTCCCGTGACGAGTGATAAAAGATTAATTGTTAATTTCGTTTGGAAAGCGACGAATAAAAATAGTTTAGTTTTATTTGGGATGTGTTGTTTCGACGAACAGCAGTTTTACGTAAGAAAAGCAGGTTACAAAAATACGGAGTAAGTTAAAAGGATCCGACAGGGTGAGTCCAGAGTCAAAAGATATCAATACGCTGGCAGGAGACAGGGAAAAAGCAATTGTAAACTGCAGCCTAAAGTCGCATAAGCTATTTCTTTGACTACCAGTGCTGTACTTCTAGTCCACCAGAGTACAGACAAGATGGACAGCAAATTGCGATAACGCACTTCCTTTCTTGTACTTATTCACGTTCACTCGCAATTACGCACACCCTTTTTTAAATCACGCAAAAACAATGGTTTTACGCACAATTAATCGAAAGATACTCGCAAAATCGGCAGATTACGCACCGTTTTTCGAAAGTACTCACGTGTTTAACAACTGACGATCAACACAGACACAGTCATAGTACATAGTTACTTATGAATATGAAGTTTAGACATTTAGTTTTCCATTATTTGGCGTTTTTTTCTCCAAATCCTTTCATTTCATTCATATTTAAATATCAAAACTCGCAAAAAAATGTTATTTTAGAACGTTAAAAACTTTCAATCAAAGATAAATACAAAATAGTCCGGTTGCTTATGTCGGTTTTTGGCGAATTTTGTGGTACAGGTCTGAAACTTTGCTAACTTGTCAACGACATGTAGTAGTCTACCAAATCGATTGTTGACATCCCTGGAACGGGTGCGTTCGGGCGCCATCTT
>JAQFYH010000264.1:0-14137 GCA_034694405.1 Scolopendrellopsis subnuda
ATAAAATAAAAAAAAGTTTAAGAAAATTGACCAAGTATTTACCGAGATTTGCGGGGCCAAAGTTTTTTCGACGTGAAATGCACTCTTAATTCTACAATCTACACTAATATAGAATTACACCAAAATTTCCCAGCCAAAATGCTTGAAAAATGAAAATACATCAAAACCAGCGTAAAGAACATAATTTTTTCGAGTACGAGTGATTTACTTTAAAAAATAAAAACGCACCACTTTTGTCTGATAAGTGTTGGGTGCCAGTTTTCACAAAGTTTAACTCTTGTCTCTTATACTCCGAGAGGTAGCCGAGAGCTTCAGAGTAGCTGTACTCGTACAGTGGAACTTACTGGAGCCTACGAAGTAAGCAATAACAATTAGTGATAAACGAAATGAGTGGCATTAATATAGCTTATATAGCATACCGGATAAAATGCGATCTCAAATGACAAGCTCCATATAGCGATATCTATAGATAAAATAACTGTGAAACAGTACGCCCGTATATATATCAGACACAGACTTCCAGACCCATAATCCGGGGCAGCAGCAGCTGAATTGTATCAAAACCGCTCTTGTTTCCTCTCGATTCCACTTGATGACTGCTGTCATTAAACCAGGACGACAGTATGTTACTAACCGTCGAACACTTTGCTACCTCGAATCACTAATGTAATACTTTAATTGCGAATTCTACACTCAGGGACTATCCCAGAGCATACTTCGGTTCATCAGAAGCTCTTACGCCGATATGGATCCACACACAAACATACCGTCTTTATGGCGCACATATTATGACGTGTGTTAGTATTCAAGCCTACTATACAATGGATAAGACGCACAGCCAATTGTAATCACGCACTCCCTTTTTCGAAATCATTCACACAAATTCGCTATCACGGACACCGTTTTGCGTTGTTATTTTAGCTGTAGAGTCGTAGGCTTGGTGCGTAACACTGCACGAACATGTTCGTTTTTATATTTATCTTTGATTGAAAGGTTTTAACGTTCTAAAATAAAATTTTTTGAGAGTTTTGATATTTAAATATGAATAAAATGAAAGGATTTGGAGAAAAAAACATCAAATAATGGAAAACTAAATGTGTCCACTTCAAATTCATAACTATGTACTATGACTGTGTGGAGACGAACGTCAGATGTTAAACGTGTGTGTGATTTCAACAAACGGTGCGTAATCTGCCGATTTTGTGTGTATCTTTCGATTAATTGTGCGTAAAACCATTGATTTTCCGTGATTTCAAAAAAGGGAGTGCGTAATTGCGAATTGGTGTGAATAAGTTCAAGAAAGGGAGTGCGTGATCGCAATTTGCTGTGCGCATTGTCTTTACTATGGTATACTCCTGGTTATACAACGGGCTAAATTTAGATGTAATATCAGCGGAGGTATAACTTAAGAACACATGCTATGAAGGTGGGCGTATAAACACTGCAGTATAGGCATACACTTACGTGTATACGCCATATAGATAGAGATCCGAGAATTTCGCGGCTTAAAAAACTAAAAATTCGTGGGTAAAAATCGGAAATTTCGCGAGTGATTTCGTGAGTTAATTCAAAATTTCGTGGGTAAAAAAAAGTCAAAATTCGTGCATTTGGACTCGAAAATATGAATTTTTTTTGTGCTATAGTTTTTGGCCAGAAATTCAAAAAAAAAAATCGAGTCAAAATTGGTGCATTTTTAAGCACGCAGACTCGTAAAAATGAGTTTTGCGTGCTGTAGTGCATCGCCAGAATTTTTTTTAAAATATTTGATGTATTTTCTAGTATTCTGGCTTAAATAAATTGATTTTTAGCAAGAAAACTTTTTGAAATTTCTCCTTATTCGTGGGTTAATTCGTTTTTTCGTGGGTTGAAGCAAATTTCGCGAGTTGGAAATGCCTCCCCTATATCTGAAGCCATATTGGTCAGAGAAATGTTTCGTGGAATGAACTTTTTTTCGCGTTATCGCTGAATACGAAATTCCCGGGTCTCTACATAATGTTTTCGTATCAGAGAGGGAGCCACTATGGAACATTTTGTAGTTCAGGGCTGCGATTTTGGACTTTGCGGTGACAAAATTTTGACGTCATCATGGTAACACGGACCCCACACTATGTGTGCATGGGATCGTGGGACCCACGACAACGATGACGTCAAAATGTCGTCATCGTGGTAGTGGTGAAATGTCCAAAATCGCATACCAGATCGCCGCCGATGTCAGGCCACGAAATGGGCGGTAGTTTTAATTTCGCAAAATCATTGTTATGATATTCGGCATCGAACGACAAGTAGTTTTCGAAATCAAACCCACCGCCACTCCGATCAGCCGTCTAGACAACGGCGGCGATCTGAACTATAGAAAATATTCCGCAGTGGCTCCCTCTCTGATACGAATTTGCACCTTTGATGTTGAGAACTTGTTACCGTATAATCATAACATTAGCCACGTTTTCTCCAGTGAAATATTCACAGTTTGGTTACCAAATCACAAGATTTTGCGTTTTTGCGACTGTGACCGCGTTTTTACATGTCTGGTTTTCTGGTTTCTGGTTTACATTTCACAGAATTTTGTGACCGAGCTCCAGAGGAGTTTCACAATTTTTTTCAAAATGGCGGCCTCCATGTCAAAAGGCAATTTTTTTTAAATAAAATGGAAATTAATTATCTGGATATGCAAAATGAGGTAAAATTAACTTGAATATTCTAATTTTAATGTTTCGAAATGTGAATTTTATATAATTTTTGGATTTTAATTTAAGGCCAATTTAATTATTTAAAAATTCAAATGAATTACCGGAGTCACCGATTTTTGCTTTTACGTTTTGGTTACCAGATAGACGTCACTGCGAATTTCTTGTGAAACCTTGCGACCAGATTAATATGATAAATTTCACAGCAAGAAAACGCAGCTATTATACACCGCATCATTGGTCTATACCGTATAATAGAGATATTATCTCTAACTGTTTACGTTGTCTGTACAATACAGCAGGATCACTCTCAACAACATAAATTGTAACATATTTTTTTAGTAAAGATCGGTGCTTGTACGAGTTTGTATATCATTAATATTATATATATATATATGTAAGTGTACAATTACACAATTTTATTTAAAAATTAAATATGTCTGTTCAATTGTTTAATAGGTTAGTCGGAGATCGGGCGATCCGAAATTGTGGCATACATACTTGAAGTCTTATGTCTGCATTTATACGGATCTTTTGAACAGAGGGATCTTTTACGTTATTAACTTTCGCTAATTTAATTAATGTATAAATACAGTATTACAAGTTAGTATTGTTTTGTGAGTCAAAATAGGAGGCTGATGAATTCTTGCCATCATGTCATGTCATCTTCAAGCAAGATCGCATCATCCTTGTGGAGATGAAGGGTGAGTGGGTTAATTCATGCGACATCCTCCATGGTCACCCCAAACGGGTGGCAGGTTCCATAGCATTGGAAGGGTTTCGGACAGGGGAAATTTTAAAACACTCCTGATACGCTAGCCAAATTTTGTGAAGAAAAAATCCAGGGTTCTTTAAACATGCAACAATCGACATGAGCGCGGATTGTAGGAGTCATCCAACTCTATCCATTACTGTAGGTAACGAAATGTTTCGCCACTACTGCGGAGCTCGAAAGCGGGACCTTCACCCTAGCTCCTGCAGCATGGAGCAAGCGCTACTCTAGTTAGACAACTAGTTACAGCTCCTATGTCTTACTTGAATAAAACCAGGCGTCGAAACAAATTGAATCCAAAATAACAACAAACTTACCACATTTCCGTGCTAGAATTTGCAGCTGCTTTCAACATCGATAACCAGTTCAATTATTAAACAACCATTAAACAATCCTGAAGATCCGGTCTAATATTCTGA
This sequence comes from Scolopendrellopsis subnuda, assembly GCA_034694405.1. NCBI lineage: Eukaryota > Metazoa > Arthropoda > Symphyla > Scolopendrellidae > Scolopendrellopsis > Scolopendrellopsis subnuda. Next base: position 3,876 of record JAQFYH010000264.1, read on the forward strand.
TTCAAATTAAAGTCCTATAATCCACTTCGCATTCCACGACACTCCACCGCTATAAAAATTAACCTAATACACCGGCTGATACACCGTCTGCTGGCTGCTTCAACACGTGTACACAGGGAACCCAGAATCAAAGGCCATTGATGATGAGAGAGCAGCCTTGCATGGTATCCATGCTCCCCTTATCTCTCCCCTCGGTTCCTCGGCTTTGTCCAGTAGGGTCAACATGCGTTCGTTGGTCCAATACAATTATCCCATATATATCGCGATACCCTCCCCCCCTCGGAATTATCCCCTTCTTCCCTCCCTGTACATAATATTCCAGAGTTGAAAAATCGGGAAAACACAGCTAATTAGCGATTTTTTCTATCTCTCCCTATTTCGCATTGAAATGTTATCGACCGAGAATACGGATGAATTCACAATGTTTAGCTATGGCTTATTAACCCTGTGTAGATTGGTTCCCATATAGGAAACTAGTTGGGATCATATTGTCAGCGATATTACACAATGCACCCTCTTTCTCATAAATGTCTCGCAAATAAACCCTCCTTTTTTTAAGATCTTAAAATTTATTATTTTCGATCTAGCTATGCTGTGACATCTTTTTAAACAACGTCAAGAGAGGGTGATATCCAATAAAAAATAAAATATTATTGACTCGCCTATACCGTACTTGTTAAGAAAGCATTTTTTATCAAATAAGTTATAGTAGCACATTCAATTACAATCCCCTATCACTCCCCTTATATTATTTTGTTATGGTTATATTTCAGAAGTGGTGATCTACAAATCAGTCGCTTAATATAAAGTTCAGCGGCTTCAGTCTGCTAAATTAAGCTATGAGAGTTATATAGGCGCTATATAGTTGAAGAATTAACGCTGTAAAATTAGTTCGCGAAGGAAATTGCCATTTCAATTTCATTGGTAACCACTTCCATAGAGCCCTCAAAGTCTAGAAAATTTCGTCATTATAAAGAAATTAAGCGACATCATTTTCTGTTAAGCTAATGGTCAATCTTTAAATATTTATATAGTGATAAATCAAAGTACTGCCTAAATATTCAGAATACCTATGACTGCATGCTATAAGTAATACCCGCGCAGTACACGACAAAAACTTTCCCCTCGTAGCCTGACATGTATCATATAAATGCTATTTTATACGTTCTTATTTATTTTTATATTCAGAAGTACCATAAATGAATATTTTTCATATTAAAATAGAGGTTTATATACGCAGCATGTAAAAGTAAAAGAACTAAATATATTAAAATTGAGATTATTTTCTTCAACAAAAAACTTTTTCACTGTAAGAAACTTTATCATATTATAACTCGAAGACCATCACAAATAGCATCTATATTTCGGAAGAAGAAAAGTAGAGTTTTAGATTGCCACGGTCTCAGCAGAAAATCATATCGTAACATAAAACTCACAAAGAAAAGCGGAAAACATGTAAGTCCGTCGTCTTCTTCGGTTCGCTTGCTACATTTCTTTTTTTTTTTATATCTATATCTTGATCTTTATTGTAACATCTTTCAGCTTGAATTCTCTTTGAATAAAAATCTATATAAAATTCTGCAGTTTAAGTTTCCTTCGTCGCAGTGGCGTAGATGGGGGGGAGGGGTCTTAACCCCTCTCTCCCCGTCGGCTGACCACCCGAAAGATACTTTCAATCAAAATTCCACCATATTTATCGTGCTTAAAAATGCACCAATATGGTGGAATTTTGAAAATGAAGTCTAATTTGATGAATTTTAAGCACTCTGACCTGACTGACTGTAAACATTTTTCGAAATTGAAGTCTTTGAAAATTTTTCCAGTCAGAGTGCTTAAAAATGCATCCAAATAGATTTCATTTTCAAAATTCCACCCTTAAGTGCTAAAAAATCCACAAAATTTTACTTCAATTTCGAAAAATTTTCTATTGTCAGAGTGCTTAAAAATGCATCTTTTCAATTTTCTGGACAAGAACTACGGAAAAAATGTCTAATTTTGTCGAGTTGAACCCCCTTTAAAAGATCTATCTACGCCACTGCTTCGCCGGCATATAATATTTTTTCCCTTTTTCCCGTCTTATAATAGAAAGGAAAAAAAAAGATTACAAGTGTGTTATATCTTTTTTTTTTGGTAACATATAAAAACCAATGATCATAATGGCCCCCATCATCTCATCCTTTTATGCGACTAACAATTCATATAGCCGCTTCCGACAGACCCCGTTATCATAAAGAATATATTTTCAATATATAGGAAATAATTTGTCAGTTGTGGCTATGGAGGATCGCATTGTGGAGGAACGGCCGGCGAGTCCTTCACAAAATTAATCGAGAATAATATCCAGCATATAATATACGGTACAAAAGTCAGGGCTGCCTTTTCCAATGTCAGCGCCAGCAGTCTTTTTATATAACTGTTGATGTCACATTATATTCTTTAAAAATAATAGGACGATTTCAAAATAACCAATTATGTTTTCTTTCATAATAAAATGTCGAAAAATAATATTAAGGAATTGTGTGTTTGTGGAGGGGGGGGGGGAAGAGGGTTCATTGCTCCTTGTCACATCTTTTTTTTTCAATTTTTTAGCTACGGAGTATTACGATTTAATTTTCGTAAAAATCCTTTACGATGATTTTTTTTTGCTTGCTGATGTACAGGTATCAATATACAGAATTATAGTTCAAAGAATTTAACCAAAATGTATAGAGGATCATTTAGAACGATGAACATGCTGAGAGAGCTGCAATATTCTACAGATAGAATGATTCATTTTAAGTTATTCTCAACATTATAAACTTATTTTTGTTGGCGAAGTATTCCATTTTTATTATAGAGCATCACGAATATTCAAAGAACGTAAAGTTATAGGCGGGTATTTCGAAGTAAAGTTGATAACTCTACGTAGAACACTCTTGTAAAAGTAGAAGAAAACGTCATAGCATCTCTGATGTAAAAGAGAGAGAGAGAGAACAGGACGATATGTACACAAAACCCGATGCCGAACCAACAGAAAAGACCGTCGGCAAATAAAAATCAAAAAGAAGAAAGGCAGGGACAAAGTCATAACGTGTGGTAGGTTATATAGCAGATGCCACATGCAACAATTATTAGTCAAGTACTCGTGACAGGCCGATTTAATCGCAGGACTCACAGAAGTTTCTCCATTGACAAATTAATTATATCTATTCGATACAAGTAGCCAACTTATCCATGGATTTTTGTCAGGATGTTGAAGAAGTGAACTTTAGGAAGAGAATCAATACTAACATATGGCTCAAAATACCCGTTTCCAAAAAATAATGCTTTTTTGCAGCAGATGACGATTATCTTCTGTACAGGTATCATATAAAAAGCAATGAGTGAGAAGACTGTCTTGGTCTTTGTATTACAACTTTAAGAGATTACTGTTACCGTATTAATGCACGTATGTACATATTACGTAGGATGGAGGGCATTCAAAAAGTTCCAGGACTGGGTCTTTCATTCAAAAGTACGCTATCCCCGCGAAAATTTCCGTGTGATGTATCTTATGAGTCTTTAGTGCAAGTTTCGACTTTTTTTGTTTTTCAGATCCTGAGATATCGTTCGGCGGAGAAGACAAAATCATTTTAAATCGGCGAAAAGCCGAAAACCCATTGGTTCAATGAAAAAACATCGTTCAAGCATGTTCTCTCATTGAAGCAATGTGTTTTCGCCGAAATTATTTTGTCTTCTCCACCGAACGATGTCTCAGGATCTGCAAAACAAAAGACTCATAAGATGTCCGGCTACGTCACACCACACCGAAATGTTCCCGGGGATAGCGTATACTTTTGAATGCCAGACCCAGTCCTGGAACTTTTTGAATGCCCTCCGTATATACACTGTAATAGCAACAGTTGATGTATTAGGAGAGTATGCAGCCTCGATTCAAACTAGGATGGAATCTTCTCGTTGGGAAGACCTTCCGCTGCGTGGTAACTCTGCGATTTGCGGTGGAAATGCAGCGTGGAAATGCAGCACAGAGTCATTTCTCAGCACGGAGTCATTTCTCTCCGGACACATGCGTATCGATAGTGTTATACAATGTGGTCAGCATGAGCCAACTAACTGATACAGAGTAATGAAAAATAGAAATGTTGTTGTGCCCCTGATCTACAGCGCCGCAGCACGACGAGAAATTGCATTTCGAGATTCCAACATGTTTGTACGTGTACACTGTTTTGAATATGAAATTTCATACTTAACTCTCTAAATTAACTCTTGTGGTTATAGTAAATTAGTACGGTTTGTATTGAATGGATTCTGCACTCGTCGGAGATATTTCAATTCTCTTATACAGTGTCAGCAAGTTCAACTTGTCGTTTACATGTAAACGACAAAGTACTTGAGTATTCATGTAAAAACTGCAGGACACAGCCAATATCAGATTGTGCAACTCTTTGTCCGCTATGTACAGCTGCATATATATTGACCACTTTGCCAGCCCATCGGGAGATAGCGGCCTCGTATTTTACAACCCAGAAAACCATCGCTTCTGACAGCGTTCCTGGGTTATAACCGCAACATACATAACACATGCAAGTCAAGAGTAGGACTCCGCACAAGAAATACATTATTCTGACTGATGCAGAAGATGACTTGGTTTCGCTCTCTCTCTCTCTCTCTCTCTCTCTCTATCACTCACTTTTTATAGTGTTTTTATTTTATTTTCTATAAAAAAAATAATAATGAAATGGTCAGCAACACTAACAGGTCATGAAATTTTTCTCTACCTATCGTAATACATAGTAGTTTCAATAACAAAATATGTACTTTGGCCCTGTTCCTTTTCCCTTGACGGTAGTTTAAAACTTGCTCATAAACAACACTATATGTCATGGCGCAAAAAGGAAAGTATCTCAATCACAGAGTTGGGATTCGAACCCAACATCTCGTAATACTCGTGTGAATGTTGTCAGCAAGTGCACGTATAGACTGTGGCACCAAAGACGTTCTATAATGTACTCGTCTTTTATATTCTACACTTACCGGTATTTTCACATATATTCATGAAGCAGTGTTATTTTTTATCGACAGAAGATAGACAGGTAATTTGTGTTTCGAAAATTTGAGGCCTGAGACGCGAGTACAGAATGATGCCTATTTCAACAATCAATCGATGGAGATGGAGATTTTTAAAAAAGTTGTAATCTGCGTGCGATGCAAATAATCACATCGTTTCTGAAGACAGTCTGAGCACGTAGGATGTGGAGCTATTGTTACGCGGCCAGCACTACTACTACAGCAGGTTATGCGATTGTAATGTATGCATCTTTATATAGAGCGTCCCTTTTTTTACCATTGAATTTAATAATCCAGTCATTATACTCTTGTCGCGTGAATTGCAACGCAGCCATTATAATAACCGAAATCGATTAATCAATGTTAAGGTTTTTCTAAAGCGAGATTTTCACATCCGTGAATAAACCGAGGGTTCCTTATATACAGATACGGAATAGTAATAAATCATTTTCAAGTCGCCTTACATAATAAGTTTCAACTTTGCTTTCTTCCGAATCAAATAGAAAGAGGGGTATGGGGGGGGGGGATGTAGTGACCGCCCACAGTTATGTCGGTAATGTTCTCGCTCGTATCTAAGATATCGGGCGCGAAAGAGAAAGGAGAGAAAAGGCCTACGTATTAACGCAATACCAAAAGATAGAATGGCACTGGTGCCTTTTGTTGTTGGCATCGCGGTGCCTTTTGTTGATGGTCACTAGACCAAACGGTTTAGAACTTGCCGTATGAGTGTTTCTGAGAACAAATAAGATATTCAATAGATAAAAAACCAAATACCGACACTTCTCTTTTTTTGCATGAGATGAATAAATGATGTCTTTGTTGTTCGAAAGTTTTTGAATTAAAAAAAAAAGAGAAAGACAAGCCCTTGTTCGTGATGTGCCATATGCATTTTGAAATTTTGGAGTTTCTGGTTACGAAGGTTCTCGATTTCAACAGGTTCAGTTGTCGAATTAAAAATGGGAAGTGCAAATTACAAAGGTGGATATCGATTGACATTTTGAAAGTCATTATGGGAACGAACTGCACTTCACATCCAAGCTCTAAAACGTCGCACTCGCAGACAGTGACCTCAAAAGCAAGGAACTGTTGCATGGAAATTTGAAATAAGTTACTTTCTGTAAGTTTCTACTCCGTTGCAACAATATTACTAAAGAAACGAAACTTCCACGTTGGCAGTAAAATTATAAAACGAGGACGACTCCTCGTTTTGTTTGTTTTAATTATTAAAATAAGAAGTGATTTAGATGAACCTATTATAATCAGACAATATGATATTCGTGCTGAGTGAACGGGTTATCGAAGAGTCCAGCAGATAATGGAGAATAATGGTGAAATCTTGGATTGAAAATCACGATCATGTAACAGACGATTACAATCGACAAGACGCGTTATAAATATTGGTCTTTGAACATCAGTAGAGCTCTAAAAACTGTGTTGAACTCTATACAGTTTGAGTAATCTAACGGAGTACATCAAAGCACGTACGCAGGTCGCAGGTCTAAAAAATGGAGAGATTTGGAAAATTCCATGTTGTCGGTATGCGAAAATACAAAGAATTCCACTTGCTAGCTTATTTTCACTAAAAGTAACATTATACAGATCAATAAGTAAAATATCTAAATTCTTATACCCGTTGCCCAAGCAGTCAATTAGCCTATATTACTCCGTACAATCAATTCACACTCAATTCGACGTTGGTCCGACTTACAACTGCCCAGTTGTCGAATTTTCAGCTGCGCATGCGGGGTTCGTAAGTTGGTGACAGGATTTCTCATAAAGCCAATGTTCTCTAAATCAACAGTTATTTACATAACATTTCTCATACGGGAATAGGCGGGGTTTGAACCAGAAATCTGGGTGTAACCTCCACTCAACCGACTCCGCGGATATCAAGTTTATTCTTACCCAAATAAAAATCAGCAATACTATCCCATCCTGTATTTATTCATTAGCTATATAAAACGGATTATTTTGACCAGCGTGAATTAACCGTTTACAACAGTCGGTGTTTTTTTTTTGTTTTCCTGCTGTGAAAGAGTTTAATGAACTACTGAGCTGATTATGCTGTCAAAGATTCCAAACTATATAAATTAGACATTAAAAGAATAAATTCATCATTAATCATTTCTCTGCTGCCGCAACCTCGATAAATTTCGAACAATAGACCGAGAACCACATTAGCCCAGTAATTATATAAGAATCTGAACATTTTCTCGTAAGTCATCCATGCTATCAACGAAGAAAACCTTGCTCCTAAATATTTATAGGAATTTAAAAATTCTTTACCAGGAATGTATGGGGAAACGACGTTACAGAAAACCATTTTATATAAGCTTGTCTGCACATAATTTCCTTTATAGATCGCTAGAGGTCACTTCAGTACAGTATAAATGTTCCAATGGACCAACATGCAACTCAAATATCAGTAATCAGGTAATCCTTGCACCTTGCGCCGTGAGGAATAATATAATGCAGAACCCATATGAGACAAAGCGTGGTCATGGATGGCAGTAACTACCTCCTTATTCCCTCCTTCACTTACATTGCGCATTATACCAGTCTTTATATTTCAGCACAGATACGGGATAGCCGTAAATACGTACGGGAAGAGCCCAAGAAAATTACTACCGAGAATTACGATTAACAAAGCTAAGAAAATGGCCGAAGAGTATTCTATATTATTTCAGTACACAATATTGTAAGTTAAAGTGTAAACGTATCTGCAATACATTGGTCATTCAGTTGTATTGCTTCTATAATATTGTCGATGTTTGTTTAAAGAAACAAATTAATTAAATTAACAAGATGTATGTTTTTTCGTAAACATGCTAAGGATAATAATTAGTGATTATTTAATTGCTGTATATAGTGCGAAATCGTTGTTGAAAATATACGACCTTTTTGACACTTTGCAAGTGCTGATTAGCTGTATTATGGGATGAGTCATGGACAGAAATATGATACGGCTATCACACATTTTTTTTTACAGCAACTCATTATAATAACAATCCTGCAATTTTCAATCTCCACAAATAGCTTCGCTGGCCAACTGTCTATACGGCTCACGAGTCACGTGTCCAATATAAAAAATACGCACTTACAATGTACAGTTGCAGACTATACGGTATAGCTATATCACGACGAGTATATCGCCAAAATATGAGTAAAAATTTTACTCACTGATGTCAGTTCTGGATAGGATTGATTGCATTGCCATCTATAACGGCAATAAACTAAATAGGGTATACCGTACTAAATCATATTATTTAGAACATTAAGCGCTTATTGGAGGTTTATGTGATGTCATAAGTATTTTGTAGCTATACATAGCCTAGAAAATATCGGTTTATACTATCACAACAGTATTAGCCGCCTCAAATATGGTTAAAAATATCCCGCAATCCCGTTTAGACTTACGAGGTATTTTACTTTGCCCTATACATGGTCGAGTAAAATGAAAATGGTTTTCGAAGTCTATATAACCTTAGTACTCGTTCATCATCGCCCTATTTCTAACTGATTTACAAAGTGATACCCGACGATCGCAAGCTATATGCCCTCCCCATCCCTCGTGCTACTTGTTTTCGTAATTCCGAAGACAATTTGAAAAATTGAACACAAAAATGTGACCTATTTTAGCAACCGATGTTATTCTAATTTATTATACTACTTTTTCAATAGAATTTTTTGATGGAATTTACTTCGTAAAAAGGAAATTGTATCAGTGTATCTATCTAGAATAGTAGATACAGTATAATCCATTCGGTATTAGGAGAAGAAAGGCTGCGATGCAGGTGCAGTTACACTCCCGTAAATGCAACTACTCAGTATAGCGTATTTCGCTTATACGCGAGTAAGAATCGAATTTAACAATTGCAGAGAGAGAGATGCACAAACGAATGTAGACGTTCCAGCGAGATGGAACGAACAATGAAAAAGAACATGAACTAAGTCAACCGGAACGGTATAATCCTTTGGGGGATTCCAAGTAATCCGAGATTGTCTAAATATTCCGCAGAAAACTGAGATATAAACTGTAACCGAATTGAAACGCACGATTACAGGACTCGTTTTAAGCCGGTTTTTTTTACCCGCGATTCAACGACAAAAATTTCGAATTTATTGCACTTGAGCTGCAGCGGTCAGTTCTTTCGCCACTGGATAGCCGAGGAATTCACGACTATCATGCAGATTTCCTAAAATATAATTCAGGATTGTTTAAAAGATTGGACATAAGAATGCAATAAAAAAATTACGATATTCGCCAAATTTAGAAAATTTATCTAGAGATAATGACAATACGTATAGCAAGTTATCTGAAATTTTTTTTAAATTAATATGGCCATATTAACCTTACGGAGAATAATCCTTTTGTCTGTGTATCCTATTACATTATAAGAATTATTCATGCAATTAAATAAGTTACATACGGTATCCGATAGAAATAAAACGAACACTTGCGCATAAAAATATTAAAAATAACTTATTTTATCTTTCAAAAATTCTGGCTGACAAAAAAGGAAAAATTATTTGGTAGAGTGTCGACATTTTGTTTTTGCAGATTTATCACACGGAAAGTCAGTGTAACTTTAAAAATAATGTTTATTGACTTCGTTTTTACGAAACAACTCCAAAAATTATTTATTCTTTTTGACTAAAATATGGAATTCTAATGTCGGAGATATATCTCCAACATTTTAATTGATTTGATTGATGAGGGGGCTGCACTGGTGTAATGGTTAGCGCGCCGGCTCACCAACCTAGAGGTCACGGGTTCGAGCCCCGGTGGAGTAAAAATTTGTTGACCTTCTAGAGTTTTATCCCGACCATCTGGAGTAGGAGGACTCCGCGCTCGTGTCGATTGTGGCACGTTAAAGATCCCTGGATTTTTCCCCGAAAAAATTTATTTTCTCTCAGGAGTGGAATATCATCCTTGGCCGATACCTGAGGACCCGCTACCAGTTGTGAGGTCGGTGACCAAAGAGGATGGCACAAGATATACAGTCCCTGCCCCACCATCTAATAGTATAGCAGTGGTGTACAAAGTCCGGCCCGCGAACGATTGCCATCCGGCCTGCGGCGACATTCCGTATATTTATATTAATTTGAACATAAATGCACCTTTGATTTCAGTTTCAGAACATCATAAACATGGTTCTGGCCCATATTCATTTGATATTCTAATTTAAAAATCTAATATTTTATCGAGTCTGTGT
>JAQFYH010000265.1:0-14135 GCA_034694405.1 Scolopendrellopsis subnuda
CGAGATATTCATTATTTTATTGTTCATTTAAAATTCGCTTCCTCTCAATAATTAAAAAAATATCTTAATATTGGTAAATTTATCGTTTTTGTGTTTTTCTTATTTATATTTCTGCCGTACCCTTATTTCTTCCGTTACATTTGGTAGCAGAGCGTGGTTCCGATCCACGGACCTCTGGGTTATGGGCCCAGCACGCTTCCTCTGCGCATGAAAACGAAGATAGTTCGTGCTTCGTGGCGGTTCGTGGTTTTCGACGGAACCTTGAAACAGTAACGGATTATTTTATCTACGCACTCCGTTTGACGAAAAATTACTTCAACCCGGAAGATAAAAGGCTCGAAAGATGACGGATAATAATAAAGAGCCACCAGCTAAATCACTGAAAGCAGAAAACGGAGAGGATGAGGACGAAACCGACAAATCATGGCACAGCTCAACCAAAAGGACCAGGAGGAAAAACAGAAAGAGCTCGACGACAAGATAAAGGCACTAGAACAGAAAGTGGCCCAACTAGAACGTGAAAAGAAGGACGCCAATTTGGCCAACGTGAAGAGATTCAACAAATTGTGGAGAAAATTGCGTCGACTCAGAAGCGGATGCTGATATGCGGATGCTGATATGCTCGTTATGGGATATGCTGATATCGCCATTTACTTAGTCTAGATTTTTTTCCATATTAGTTCAGGCCAAAGATGAACTTGATTTGGATGGAAGAGGCGTTGCCCTCTTTATTTTTGATCAGGTCAGACTGAAGACACATAAGAGAACTTACAGCCATCAGGAATTAAATATATCGCCATTCCTCCATTGGTCATTCGAGTGGAGTCATTTTTAGTTACTTTTTGTTTCACCAGATGTTGCACGCGCACGCTGCTGTGCACTGATGATCTTTACAACCGTATAGCGTGGAGTTGAGCTTTTCGCTATCTGTCTTTTTGAAAAGTCCGTTGACCTTGTAAGATCGCTAAAAAGTACCCTTGAATATTTTATCATCATTATCAGATATTTGTAAAATAAACCTGCGTTTTATATTTAATTTAGACTGGAGTCGAATTCTTAGTGTTGGGAGATTCAAACACAAGTTTAACGAAGTTTAAAAGTAATAAGGATTCTAGATTCCAGATCTCAGTCAGCTATCGATTCCACGATTACAGCAATTAATATTTAATATAATAGTTATGGTACCTACGAGTACACTATATCCGATATGGTAGAAATTGGTTAGATTCATACCGTATATTAATTGTCACTCTCCATCAATGCGAGACTCCTTCTCCCACCTTCTTCGATTGACTCCCACTCACCCGAAGCAGCGGGGTTCGTCACTGAAAAGTTTCCTTTTCAAATTCAGCTTTTGTATAATAGTATTTTAGAACCCACATTAAAACAGATGGCGCAAGTTTAATTTACACATAGTTTTCATTGTTATGGGTTCTTTTCAACGGAAACGGGAAACAATGCTCGTAACTGGTACCACGTCATACAATGTCCAATAGCGGACAAAAAGTTTCCGTTGAAAACGTTTTTTTAACCCGCCCATTGTTTCGATTCGAAAATAAATTTACCTTCGACTACTAAATGCTTTTCATTTCATTTGTTCACATATTTTCAGGCGTGATAACTTCATACCAGAATATCAAAAGCTGAGCCAGCTAGGAAGTTTCTTGCTGCATGCCAACTTACAACAACGGCGAGCGAAACTACGCAGGACATTGTACAATTCTTGTGTTTGGATCGGTATTCAAAAAACCACAAACCCGAAAACATATTTTCTACATTTGTGTGAATCTTTGGGTGAAATACGAGGATTTCGTGTCAATTTTTGGAGACCGTTCTCTGCAGCTAACTGTTTAGTCTTTCCCAACACTTTGTCTGTTTGTAACCTTCTCGTTCCAACATGGAATCTATAACCAATGCTTAGCCGAACATTTATGCCAGTTTCTGGAAATAATCTTATAAAATAACGTCGTGATGATTCGTCCTGTAGGACACATTCTCACTCACTATAACGTTCACGGTTATGTTCCCATAAAGTTAACATAGTTACGTCGATAGTAAAGTTCAAGCGAGTTCTCCTGCCAGAAAAGTCTTGTAAATACTCTACGATTTTCCACTGAACTTGACTTACGTGCTACGGTAATCGACGAGCACGGATGTCGATTCAACGTAACAGGTTTGAAGGACTTAGGCGATCTACAAACTAGATTCCTGCGATTAGAACGCTCCATGCGAAAAACTCTTTACAACAAAGCTCTGCTCTCATGAAGAATTCGCAGGCGCCATAAAGAAACACAAACCAAACAAGATTATTGTTAATATGAAAAAGCAATGGTTCATCGTGTAGCATCGAAAGGATCAGATGGTTTTTTTCTTTATTATTTTATTATTTTTTTTTTTAAGTTTTTCTCCATTGCCTTTTTTTCAAACAAATTTTTACCGAGGTCCCTAATACCAAACCCGTCTGCTAGGTGTGAAGGGGACGCTGGATACTGGCGCGCTCGAGGCGCTGGTGGCGCTCGACGCGCTGGAGCCCGCACTAGAGGCGCGCGAGGGTCATAATAAACCGTTCTGGTGGCGGCGCTGGAGGGGGCCGCGCTTGAGGCGCTAGAGCACTGGCGGCCGCGCTCGAGGCTGCTGGCCGGCGTGGGGCTATTAATTGTCTAAGGTCTGGAGGATCATCTTCCGCTCAACCCTGAGAAGCCCAATGACGCAGATGGACAAGTGAAGAAATACGGGACGTACCGCCACTAAACTTTTTACGGTAAATTACGCCTGGGTAAATTACCCGGTAACGGTAATTTTCAAAGGAAAATTCCCGGTAATTTACCGGTTTTCGGTAATTTTCAATTGTTTTTAAAAAAAAATTAAATTTTCAATGCATTTATTTCTGTTATATTGTTTTGATTTTGATGGCAGCCGTCGTGCACCCAATGTTTAATAATAATAATCTTTTATTTTTTTTTGAATCAGACCACAAGAAAGTATGCCAAACAAGACCTTATTTACCCAACTGAAGAATGGATTAATCGTCATTTTGCATGGGCGGACCCGTACAAAGATATATGAATGTCGACTATGATTCGCTCCAATAAGGGCGATCGTCATACTATATCCATACTAAAACGAAACCACTGTCGCAGCACGTTTAACGATATAATGGTATAATGAACGGGACCTAACAAAAATGTATAGCCAATTGTTTTGGTACGATGGAAACCCATCAAAACAATGCACCTTGCGGAGATGTTTCCATTTCTCCTAGTTTTCCATTTATTCTATGTTGCTCATATGGAATAAATTTTATTCGTGTCAAGTCATTCTTCTCTGTGTATTTTGCAAACTGCAACTAATGTGAGACTGAGATGGTTGGACAAAGTGCTTAACACGGCTGAGCAGTCAATAAAGACAACGTTGGAGAATTTCCAATTCCACGTGGAGTAAGAAGTGAGTTCGACTCCACTGATCATAACCTGGAACAGCTGCAGTCTGAGATTGAAGAGTTAGATGTAATGAAGAAATGAAAGGTTACATGGAATTAGGCATGTGGTTCCTAGTTGGGATATTTTATAGTCGATCAATATGAAGAAATTGCAAATTCGCAACTTGCAAAGAAAAATGATTCCGGTATTCAAAAAAGTTTGCCCTCTTTGCAAAAAGAAATTTTTTTTTTTTTTTGTGATCGACGGAATTGTCTCCTCAACTGCTGGAATGACACGTTGCAACCACTGCAGCTTGCCCGTTTATTCCGCTGCTGTCGTGTGGGTGAGGCCCAACAGGATAAGGTTTCGTAGAATTGGTTAAGAGTTTTAAGTATTTTACTATTATCTAAGTGGCCCCCTCTACCCCCTCAAATTACACCCCTGACCGTACCGTACCGTACTGATTATTTTCTAAAGCTTTTATAATAATATTTCAATATAATATATTTGCGTCCTTGGTGGCGAAAAACATTTTCGACGATTCCAGCATATCGATGTGGATACTGCCTTTAGTTACGCACACGTTCGTGAAATGTCTGAGAAGTTTGTCGTGGTAAATTGCTTATATAAATTTTTATAATTCGTAGTCTACTAGATTGGGTCACAATACCCACATTCGGTACTGTAGTGTACGTATAGTCACGTACACTACGTCGTGGAAAGATGTACAGAGGTTTATAATTCTCTGCGGAAAATGGGGCTTTTGCGGAAATGTCTTTGGAGTAATGAGAGAGGACGTACCAGAGTCAAGTTACTCATAATGCAGCCATAGAAACATAACGTCACATATCTGAGAACATTGTAAAATCTGTCCTCTGGCTCAACTAATGAAGCTGTTAAACAACCTGCAAGTGATGATCATCTCATAAAGATATTGACGCTTATTCGTATTTTGAACTCGCCATACGGGACTTAGGTCCCCCAGCCATGGGCGTCCGCAGGGGGGGGGACGCTTGCCCCCCCCCCCCCTCCCTGGAAAAGAGAGAAAAAAAAGAAAAGGAGAGAAAAAGGGGGAAAAGTAATCGTAGAATAGCTTTTCTCCAAAGGCGAGAAATTGTGTAGCTGATCTAAATATCGAAAGTTTAGAATTTCTTTCAAGCTCGTTTTTTTTTATCTTTAAAAGCTTTGCTACAATCAGCCAATAGAAGTCGTTCTGGAGACAACGGACAGAGCTACTTGGTCGAACTGGATTTTCCCATCCTCGAAACGTTTGTACTCAGTACCTATAAAAGTAAATTCGTGCGTGGCAAGCCCGCTTCAACGGAAACTGCATCAAACGGGAATCTATTTGAAGCCAAGTATTTTCTCCAATTACAGCGTCAGAGAATGGTAAAGCATATTATGTTGTTTTTTACTTTAATGGACACCATCATATAGGGCCAGGGGCGGTCACTTCCCCCCCCCCCCGTAAAATGAAAAAATCCTAAAAAAAATAGGGTAAAACGGAAAAAGGGAGGAAAGAAACATTTGCGTCTCCCATGGAGAGTCCCCCCCTCCCCCTCCCCTGGAAAAATGTATGTCGTCGATTAGTTTAGAATTAGACATTGTATTTGGCCAAGTCGGGCAATGTCCTCTACCGATACTGCGGAGGGACGATTTACAAGCCTACCATACAATGGACAGGACGCACAGCAAGCATCCCAAACGACGAAATTATGGTGGGAGTGATGGCTCTGGAAGAGAACGATCAGAAACTTGTAAGTGGAGTTCATTACGTTTTGGTAAATTATGAAAAAACGGTGATATTTTTCTTCCGACAAAAAAGTGTATCTTTATGCAATATTTGTTTATTCATTTTCTTAGGCGAACGCCATCCAAAATTTGACGACCGTAGAAATGGACGCAGTGAATCATCTGCCAAACAACGAGAAACCACGTAAAGTATTGGAATATCAAAATTGAAATAAACTTTTAGGTTTTCTGTACAGAATCCTTGATAGACTCATCTTTTCGTCCGGGATCTCTTATAATTATTCCTTGTAATACAGTTGAAAAAAGGAAAATTTCCTTAATTAAAAATTAAGGAAAAAAATCTTCAACGACACGATGAAAACACAATTCTTTTTGGAGTCAGTCCCTTCGACTGTGCAATGGAACGCATGGCAGCGATGTGACCTGTTGCGCCAGTAATCTGCTGCCTGTCGATGCTATTGCAGCCCAATTTAAAAAAGGAGATTGATAGAAACTGTTATACTGCCTGGTTCGTCAGCCTTTTCTAAATATTGATCCCTGTAAAAAAGGAAAATCTCCCTAGAGATCTGAGGTTTAACGAGGGTTTATGATATAAGAATAATATATGAAGACGTGAAGGTCTGCACTTCGCCAGCCACCGTTGATTGATGTGCGACCAGCCCATATAGAGAGCACACGTGAGAGAAATACAGGAGCACCTGCCTCTCGGAAAGGGACATATTAATGTGAAGATCCCAGTAGACCGATGAAGGCTGAAGAATTCATATTTATATCGTTCCACTCAAAATTTTAAATTTACAAAGATTTCACTTCGACTTATTTAAATGATCCATTATACAACGATTGTTAATAATATTGTTCGCACTATTCGGTACCGCTTATTATTATTTGTTATTTAGATCACACACAAAAAGGACCAGCTGGAGCTTTTCGTGGCGGAGATAGATGCACATGTGTTTTCAAATAACTTGCTAAGGAGCGTTACATAACGAATTCAGTTTGTATATGCCTATAATTATGTTGCGTAGATTGAATTTGTTTTTTTGTTGCAGTTATATTTTACCAATGTTTAAGTTAAATCTTAAATAATAAAATACCTTATATTCGTAATGAAATATTTCCCTCATAGCCTTTAAAAAGTGGATACAACAAAGGGGCAGTAGAAATTGTAGTAGCGTTAGCAACTTACGAATAATATTGATATAATGAAGTACCGTAAGTTAAAAAAATCGCTACCCGTTTAATTTTGTTGTTTTGACAATGCACAATCTGCAGCCCTATTTGGATTCATAGTACCGTACGAAAAAAGTAAAGTTAAAGCCAAATCTGGTAATTTATGCAGGTTGTAGCACCTCAGCCTCGGGTCTGCTTTCCTCAGCCTCATCTGTACTGTCTGTACTCAATCTTGTTACAGCATCAAAATCACCCGTTCTTAACTCATCTTTAAATTGACTGCTAAGGTCAATCACATCGTGGTCTCCGTTCGGGAGTTATGGACCCTGGGCAGGGGTGTGGCAAGAGTAGGACAGGGCGACTACCCCCCCCCCCCGAAATACAACGGGAATGGGTGGAACAGGAAAACTTAAACCCTGCGCTCACTGATGGATCAAAACTGTATAAATTTCAGATTCCAATTACTGTGATGGCAGGAATAAGAGAAAAACGGGATAATGTCAAAATGCAACTCAAAAACCAAACTGTGCAGAATCACAGTTTAATTGAGGTTTTAATGCCGGAATATAGACGATTGGTCAGACAACTCCAAATGAAGAATTCGTCTTTGCGCCACGTGATAGCTGTCATGAAATTAAAAATCTCGCTTAATTTAGGAAAGGTGAAAGACAACATGGAAAAGGCAAGGTCGGAAGAGTTCCACAAAATACTATGTTTGTCATATTAATATAGGCGGTGTTTGGTGATTTTGGTTCAGCTGCAGGAGTGCTACGACACCACTCCTTTTTTAGTAACTTATACGTTGCAAGCCCTTGGAGTGAAAGAGAAATAGTTGTAAAGTCGCGGTCATATTTTGTAGAACCCACAACATTGGTTTGTTTACTTTTAATCTGATAATAGTTACATTGGCGCCGATGTAACTGTAATCAGATTAAGGTTTGTGAACTTTTGTTGAATTGTTCTTTTTTGTTATATTTTTTAACTAACGTCTCAAATCTTTTATCGCTAATATTACGAATGCCATAAAAATGACAGAAACAATGTCCAGATAAACTTGGGACAAGTCGCGAAAGCAACTACTTGAAGAAAACGATATCCGTCCTACGACGGTATCTTATCCAGGTGAGTGTTGACGTAAAAAAACATTTAGGCTGACTTGTGAGTATAGAACTCGACAGTAAGTTAAATATTTGAGCTAGTTTATTAGAATGCATTTCTGTCATGCAATCACAGCTACAAAATCTTGACTAAATATTAGATCTAGAAAAGAACAAAGTAATAGCGAAAATATTCTCGAGCTGTGAAAAGGCAGCAATAAAGTGATGTGAAAATGACCATTTAGATTAGAGTACTTGTTGAGGTAGGAAAAGATTATTCTTCTGACGAAGGGATTATTTCAATTAGGAGACGAGAGGATCGTTTCCGCCGCCAAGGCAGCTAGCCAATAATGTGGTCTTTCTCAGGAATAGAGGGTACTAGGAAAATAAAAATGGCTATTTTTTTTACGGCGCTTCATTCGTCACGAGCAAGGAGATTTGTCACTAGGTCGCGTGCTTTGGTCAAACTTTTCAAAAAGTAGTCGGAAAAAATTAAAAAAAATGATAAAATTATAAAAAATTATAAAAAAAGAAGAAAATTATTTAAAAAAGAAGATTCTAATATTGAGTCAAAATGTAAGTAATCGATTTCCCTACTTAGACATTGAGCCCATAACATGTTTAAGAAATTAATCCTTTATATATTGCTGGGAATAATGGGAGAATTCATTCTAACACCCGCTGTGGAAAGTACAGCTGCAGATATCAATGTTATATGAACGATTTAAAATTGCAAATTGGTTTTCGTTCTGGATCTAAATCTTGAATGTAGATCAATGTAATTATTACAGAGCAAAGCAATCGTTTAAATTTCGCGGTCATACATTGAGTACATTCCTTTATCACTTGATGAGCTCAGCGGTGAAAAAATGTCGTTCCTTTATCAACGGGCGAAATCGCCGTTGACTCCGTTGACTTAGTGTAAATGTGCAAAGAAAGCAGACGATTCGATAGTTTAAAAATTTAAATCCGCGTTCGTTGCTTGTTTTTTGTTTGTACAAACGAAAAATAAGTGAAAAAACTTAAATTAAATCGTTATTATATAAATTTCAGACGATTAATAATTTTAAACGTTGCAGAACCGTGTAAAATATGATGAAAACGTTTAAATAATTGGAAATATCGTCAAGGATTGCCTCAAACCTAGACCAGTCCCAGCAAATGAAAAATAGAGCTTCGACGTCCCTGTCCATAATGAGAGAAAATCTCTCAAACAGGATTCAACACTGCCCGGCCAGGGCGTCATTTGGGGTGAACAGAGGGGTGAACAGAGGGGGAGGGGAAATGAACCACCCCTAGCTTTAAAGGTACTAAAATTGCGCAAAAATTACCAAATTTTTCATTATTTTCATTAAAAAAAAACATGTTTTCAAGCAAACAAAAAGTACTTGGCCCCTGGAAAAGCTGAAATGACCGTCTGTGCCCGGCCCTTGATTTTTGAACAGTATTGCCATTGCAAAACCGACCCCAAAACGATAACACATCGTCGCATGCAACGACGAACGGCATGCTCGGACAAGAGACTCGTCCTATTGTAATTCTCCAGACGGGACCCTCCCGAAATGAGTCCACGGCGACCTCGGCTGATGGAGAACCGATTATCAGGATGCGTTGCAAGTCGCCATTTACTCATCTAGACGTCAGAGGTCGTTGGATACACACCGACGTACAGTGCATGGAAATGGACGTTGAATTTTGTTTGATGTAGTTTTTAAAGAAATTTTTTTTGGAACGCAGCATCTCTTTCATGACGTTGCTTTCTGAGGCTCATTCTGCCGATATACCGAAGGATGATGATGCGTTGATTTCTGCAGATGAAGAAAGTAAGGGCGACGTTGGCATGATATAAAAAACACCCAGTCCGAACTCTCAGTAAAGACGACGTCTTGCGGTTCTGATCTGCCATAATGAAATCAAGATGGAACCGTTCTTCCATGTCAAGAAATTGGACCCAACTCACGTCAGTTGCATTCGCAGTTCAAAATGATAGCTGTCGCCGAAAATAATGGAATCAGGAAACGAAGCTTGTTCACGAAAAGGGAATACGTATGACGTACTCTCGAACAACATTTTGGATTCGTTCGCCGAAAAACCAAAGGAAAAAATCAAGGCAGGTGAATGTTACCTATGCACCTATAAAAACAAAATCAGCTATCGTCAGTCAACTCACGTAATACATTTTAAAGGAAGTATTCATGCATGTAACGATATTTTTTTCCACCATACCGTGTAATTTTGGCCAACTAAGTTATATATGTCGCCCCACTTTCAAACAATGATACATGCTGACCAGAATTTACAGTGAGGAAGGGAATTTCATGCCGATCGCATACCACCGGCACATTCGGAGAGCGAACGAGAGACACGCCCGATATAATGTGGGCGTCATTTCAACTTTTGCTTAGGATTGCATCTGTTAAGGTTATTTTCTGCTCTCCACCGTCTCCAGCCTTTTCCAGATGTCATTCTGTATTTATAGCCTACTTTTTTTTTTTGCAATTGTGCATTTTTCTCTGAAAATTGGAATTTTTCTCGTAATTTTACACTTTTCTTGCAATGTTTTTTTTTTTAACTTTCTCTCGCAATTTTGTAATTTTTCTTGCAATGTTTTCTCCTTTCCTTCATTTTTCCCAATGTTTTTCTCATTTTTCAAAAGCCAGGGGGCCATGGCCCCCTCCTGTCCCTTTCAAAGACACCCCTGACGATAAACCCGTCAAAATAATGTCCTCACGATATCTGTGTCAAAAATTTTAGGCCTACACCATTTTAGGCCTACACGAGTCGCACCTTCATCGCCGGCTCGGAGCCAAAGGGTGACATGCCCATGGAAGACCTTCCTGCTATTGGGACGGGGTATTGGCTTTCCATTTAAAGAAAGAAGGATACGAACTGGTAAGTTTAAATAAGTCTTTGATTATAATTTTATGTTTGATTCAAAGGATATATTTAACCTGTTTTGATTTTAATTTTAAAAGAAAAATCCCATTGTACAATACATCTTTTTTCTAACCCTTTCCCTCCGTTTCGGTTAGTTTATAATTAGAAGAAATGTCTAGTCGATTGAATGAAGCATTGTTGTGATGGATGTTTCCATTGCGAAATTTGCGACTATACATGTGAACACGTCGAAGATCTGATGTCGCACAACAACAACAAACACCGAGTCATTCCCTTCAAATGCCCGTCGTGTCCTTTCTTCACTGTTTACCGAGCATCTATGACCAGGCATTGCGCGATTCACGAGAACGAGAGGGAAGAAAGAGGAAATGAAACAAGAGATGAAAATATTATAGAAGACGTCGAAGATGATCTGCCGGATGCTCTGGAGGCAAACGCCGAAGAAATGAACGAAGATGAACTGGAGAATGGGGCTTTCCAACAACGCGATCCCGAAGAACCCAAAGTCGATTGGAGAGAAGACGGACGCGGTGCGGTTAGGGCGGAAGCTGCTGGATCCAATGATGATGGGAATTTTCCACCGGGTACGAAAGGATACGGGAATGCGAGTAAGCAAGTGGCTCAAACCACCGACGAATGGATATTGCCGCGAAATCCAGAAAAGAAAGTTTTTGGAGACAGAAGAAAACGTATCCTTTGTAGAAGATTCGAGATCCGGCGAATCCGAAGAACGCGAAGTCGATTGAAGCGAAGACGGACGCGGCGCGGTTAGGGCGGAAGCTGCTGGATCCAATGATAATGGGAATTTACCACCGGGGACGAAAGGATACGGGAATGCGAGTAAGCAACTGGCTCCAAACAACCGACGAATGGATGTTCTCGACGAATCCGGAGAAGAAAATTCTTGGAGAGTTCTTGTAGAAGATTCGAGATCCAGGGATATCGACGAACCCGGTGACTGGGAAAAAGACGGAAGCGAGGGAGATTATATAAACGATGATGGAACGTGACAGTTGGTGGACGAAGATTCAACGGAAGAAATGGCTATCGAAGAAGATTTTTCGGATGAGGAGAACACCGAAGATTTTATTCCGAATTCGACCCAAAAAAGACAAGAACAAGAACAAGGCGTTGACGAAATCGAACATGACGACGCGTTGTCAGAGGATCAGGGCGAAGATGACTCGGATATGGATTTCGGTGCAGATATTCCGTACGACCTAGAGACAGACGGAAACAGTTTCGTCCAGGTCCACGTCGACGATTTGGCACCAATAACTCACACTTTCTTCCCGTGGAAAGAACCAGGACTAACCAAAGCAGAAGCAGAAGTGACGAGGGCGTCCTTCTCCCGTCGTCCTTTCGATTCCCCTGAACTGTCCTATCTCTCCACCATCTATGACTCCACGTTTTTTTTCGCCTTTGCGATCTTCCAAACAATAAAGTCTTCTCTCGACGCATCACGGCATTTGTGGATACAGCAGATACACCGAGGGTTATTCACATCCTACTATACCCGTACCTGCTGGGTTGCACCTTTGTCACGTTCGGACAGTTCTTGGCAGCAGAATTATTCATAGGTAAATGAATTTCTTGTTTGCATACAAATAAATAACGAGATAAATCTCTTAGAAATAGGTAATTAATTTATAATTTTTTTGTAAAAAATTATTATTTTTTTCCAGATTGCGGGATCTTCGATCGACCATATGAACTGTGTAAAAAAGCCATCCGTTATCTGGCACGTGACACAAATGGTTTACCTGATGTAAGTTGACCTCCCTCTTTTAATAGTGCAGTCTTTTATTACCACAATTTTTTATAAAAGATGAAAATTGTTTTAAAATTAAATTTTTTAATCGCGTGATTTCGTTTTTCTTTTCAGTCGATCGTCCTGGAGTGCATCAAGGCGCTTTATAAGGCTGGGACGGGGCCAATCGTCGTGGTGGCTTGTATGACGTCAACAGACATGGAAGCATCGACCATGATGTCTCTGTTCCTGTCGGTTTATGGTAAGTTTTTATTTTTAAACGTGATTTTAACAATTTTTTTTCATTGTATTTATTTTATCTGTTTTTTTTTCTTCTTTACAGGATTTAACCAGCCTCAACTGTGCAATACGAGACGACGTCGGTTGAGCTGGACGAAACGGTTACGTCAGCATTTCATCCAGAACGGATTCCCGTAATCGGAGCTGCCACCCACCTCAACGCCTACAACTTTTACTTAAACAACGGACCTAGACCTTTGGATTTAAAATACTGGCACGATGAGCTGGATAAAGTCGTCACGGATAAAAAGAAGGAGAAAGACGAACAGATCGCTCTGGTGAATGTTGCGCGTTCGTCTGTCGAGGACGCAAAGGAGATGATTTCAGAATTGTACGACCATTTCTACGCTGGCGCTGATGAAATTGGTGTTTTCGAGACAGAAAGACGGGATCTGTTCGATTCTCTCGGCGACCGGGAGAACAAACTGGAACGCGAGACGATGAAATTACAAGAAGTGGCAAGTGAATTGGAAGAGTTGGAGCAGTACGTTCCCGCACGTGTGACGGGAAATTGAACTAGTTTTTTTTTGTTTTTGCTCTTCTACTTGTAAGACAAATTGTATACGGATATTTTTAAAAAGAAAACTTGTTAAATTTTAAATTAAGAGTTTAAGAAAACTATATTTTTCTTCACAAACTATTTAAATACATTCTCTCTCTTTTTTTTTGTAAATTTCTTAAAAAAAACCGTTGCGATCGAATATTCTAGTCAATTCTAGTTAGCCTGCTCGGTTTATTAAAACGTCGTGTAGTTTTCAAATAAGAAATTTGATAAAATATTAAACACCTTTTTTTTTTAAAAGTTTATAAAAATATCGACTGTATAAATATTTACAGTTTTCATTTAAACGTTTGTTTTTTTTTTGTTGAATAAAACTAATGTTTTATTTTAAAATTAAATTCTGTTTTTATTTTTCTTAGCCTTCGTAAGAATGGCCCACGGGAATTTTTTTAGGGGGAGGAGGGGTTAACTGAAAACTCTTGACCTGAAAAGTCAATGAAATTTAGGGACGATAAGGAAAATGGAAAATTTTTATAAAAAGTCAAGGAAATCCGTGGAGTGGTTTAAAAAGAACCAATTTTGACTTGTATTTTATCGCCATAATACCAATTTTTTTTATTCAATGGAGTTTTCAACCAGGTAAGCATGTCTTATTTTTCGATTCTTTCGACAATTTATAGTTGAAAAATATCGGCAGTACTAGCAGGTGAAAATAACCTTGGAACTAGTTTAAATCTCACTGGACTGAATAAATTCCAGCTCGATCGGAGTAGGCTAGAAAAGAATCACAAATTAATTTCGATCGTAATGAACCATAAGAATAAAAAGAATAAAAACACGTCTCTGATTTGCTCAGCAAAAAATTCCAGTGTCCCGTGGAAGGCTGTTTCGAAAGTTACCGTAGTTTCCAAGCTCTGAATAGGCACTTTCAGCTACTCGACCTGACGAGTAGTTTGAACTAATTGTCATAGGACGTTTCGTACATAATGAATAATTAATTAATTAATTAACGATGTTTATTTTTCTTTTTCCCTCATGCATTAGAACGTACGTATCGCTGCTAGTTGAGCAGAGAAAATCAAGTATTTGAAGACAACTCTACAAAACAACAAAGAGGCTCTTTACAAACTAAAGGTGAGAATCATCTTCTTGTGTGACTTTTGCAAAGTTGCTTTTACGAGACAATGTAACTTCCGCGAACACATGAAGAGGTACTATTCGCCGCCCACCACGTTTACGTGTCA